>VDFB02380408.1:0-44136 GCA_007258455.2 Sequoia sempervirens | reverse complement strand
CAATGCCATGTGTGACTCGGTACCATGGTTCAATGGGAGTTGTTGGAAGTGACATGGATGCATCATTGGTAAGGTTATCTTTAGGTGATTGGGGATATGTTTTCTTGGTGTAGAGTGATTGCTATTATGTCATGGTTTACTCTATGTAGCATTTAGAGTTTGGCATGGTACTTGTTCTCTTGAGACTGGGATGTATATATGTTATGGTGCATGTGATCTCCTAGGAGATGGTTAGATCATGGATGTCATATTTATGTTCAAGATTGGAGCTTTGACATTGATCATAGTACTTCTCTTTGTATTGGGTACATTAATCATTTTCTTGATTACTTCATGATAGTGCTATGTTGCATTTGGAGTTTGGCATGGATTGGTTGGATACAAGTCCTCATGGATACTTGGAGACATAGCTAAGGCTTGAGTTCTCTTATGGTTAGAGACATGTGTTGGAATGGTTACTAGCAAGAAAATATTTTTCAACAAAAAAGACCAAGGAACCTACACCTTGGTTGAACGTGAGTTCAACACACTTGATGGTTTAACATGCCTCCAAAGAGGTAGTTTGGTTACAAAGACTTGGGAAAGGTATTGGTATTTTATTGCAATAAAATAAAAATTGAATGTGATAGTCAGAGTGTTATGTGTTTAGCCAAAAATCCTATGTATCATGATCGTACTAAGCATGTTGTTCATTTTCACTTTGTGCGAGAAATGGTTGAGAGTGGGAAGGTATTAATTGAGAAAGTTGACACTTTAATTAATGTTGCAAATTATCTTATGAAACCAGTTCCTACAAATAAGTTCTCTTGGTTTTAATCATTTGCTTGGAGCTTCATGATTATGCAAGTTGCATTTGAAGTTGGCATGGATTGATTAGTTGGTGCAGGAAGGTCATTGGCCTTGAGTCATGTACTTGATTTATAATAATGATTCCTTGTTTAGAATAATTGCAATGTATAATGTCAATTAGGAGAATGTTGGGAATAGGATGCCATTTAATTGCAATCCTAAACATTATTTCATGTATCTCCTAAGTCCTTGGAAAGTGTTCCCCAACACTAAGATTAGAAAGAGATTAAATTTGAATGAAATAATCATGTTAATTGACATTTCTAATTAATTCTAAATGATAGGAACATGTGGAGACACCCATGAAGAGCTCCTACAAAATAGGAGCACATGGGGCACCCATATGGAAGGTGGAACTCACCTTGAGTTAAGTTAACTGTTTGGAGTAAAAGATAACACTTTTGTAATGCATGTAAAGATCGTAGAATTTAGGGATTGATGTTAACATGTATGAAGTTCAGCCTACCAATTCAATTTAGTTTAGTTTAGTCTGCCTTTTTAGTATTAGTTCTTAGTTATCTCTCAGCTAGTTTGCTGAATGCTAGTTGACTTCAAAGGAACTTGGAATGCATGACTAATGACTTGAGTTGCATGACAGATAACAGGTGATCACTTTAGTTAATCAGGGATGATCATTCTTGCAATGAATGGTGGAGAGATATGCTCTAAAATTTAACAAAGATTGACTTGACCCACCTTGGCTCTGGCTTCTTGGAGTTAACACTTTTGAAAGATAAGATATTCTCATACCGAGTTTAGTGGTCCATTCTTGACGCCACTTTGAGGATGTGTTTTGAAGATATCTTCAAAATAAAGTTTGAGTTATGACTTCAGTTTGGGACACCCAAATGGATGAAGGAGTTGATTTGACATTGTTCTTCACGGTAGAACTCTACTTGAAAGAGATAGGCGTAGGTTTTGTGAGATAAGGATTGAGCTTTGTAATTGTAACTCTTTGGAGTTTACAAGGTTGATTATTTCCTATATATCTCAAGCAAGTTGAAGAGAGTTTGTATTAGTTTTTATTACAAGTTGTGAAGAAGATTTGTTGAAGGAAAAAGAAGCATCTCAAGCAAGGATTGGAATTATTGTAATCTTATTCTGAGATTAAATAATACATTGATTCTTGGTGGAGTTTTTTCCTGAAAGGGTTTCTCCACGGTATATGTTGTGTATCTTCTAATATCCTGTCTAATTCTTCTACAACCTTTTGTCTTCATTCTACAAATGGTAAAATGAATTAATCAGATTAATCACCCACAAAGAATCTGTAACAAAGAATACATATTTAGATCAACAATCACAAAGTTTTACAAAGTGTTAAGCTACATAATTACCTCAATTTTCAACAATCTTTAATTTGCAAAGCTTTCAGAAATGGTAGCAACCTGGAAAACATGACCCAATAGAGTATTGTTCTATTGACTTTGGTACATTCCAAATCTTCTACAGATGTTGTGGTTGTTCTTAGACTTGCAAATATTACAAGGATGCTGACTAGATTTTGTTTCTCCCAAACGTAACTTTAGAGAAATCCCATGCAACCTTCAGCACTCGCATTCACATCTTGGTTCATAGTCAATGTTGATGCAATCACCAATACTACACAAAGAGGCAACCTATTAATTATCCATGAATCTAGGTATTTTCCAAGTCACAAAATGATGAGAGGATCGTTCATAATTGTATCGGTCAACAGGAAATGTGAACTGTTGAGGATAAACTCGCACTCCTCCAAATGCAAACAATACTAATACTATGTCTCCTTACAATAAAACATTCCAGATAATCTCAACAAATAAAAGTGGCCAACATATGACGAATCACCTAAAATAAATACACAGATTCATGACTCAGAGATATGGAGAAGTAATGATTATTATTTTCTGAATATATATGAGAAAATTCTCCCATGTGAATAATGCTTGATGAGGTAGTAATTCTGATATCAGAATGATGTGAGTAGTATCAATTATCTCTATCTGTTCCTGACAACATATGGGAGGATTTGCATAGATTATATCCCTTCAAAAACACCACACAATATTTCTGAGCAATATCAACCTATGTTGGAGATAGCAACCGTGTGTACGCCAAGAGAAATGCCACTTTCAATCCAAGTAGAGGCACTCAGCTCCTTCTCCTTCTCCCAGACACTGGTCACCGTCTTCTTTGTCTGAGAAATTTCCTTAAATAATGGAATTGACTTCCACACACTGCTTAGACAAATTTGATCAGATCTTCCTGAACTTGTTCTGATACCATGTTAATTTTAGGATCAGAAATGCAACTACGCAGAAAATACAACACATAGAACAATGAACACAGTATTTTACCCTGGGAAAACCCTCCTACTCGAGGGAGAAAAACCCAACAAAATATTCTCTTATAAATCAGAAGAATAAGTGCAGAAATTGCACACAAAATTAGGCCCTAGAAAAGGTTGAGTCTAATACAATGAATAATGACACTTCTCCTTGAAGTGAATCTTGAAGACACAAATAATGTCACTTCTTCTTGAAACGGATTTGTTGTTGAAGAATGTGAATTGAAATGGAATTGATAGATGCCAAAATGAGAGGACTCTATCCCCTTTAAATACCAAGCTAGGCGACCTCCTTTCTAGGGCGGACCTAGAAAAATACAAATTTTTTTTATAAAGCAAGGGTTGACTTGCCTTGAGTTAATTATATTTAGAAGAAAATATCTCCTACCACTACAAAACACTAATACGCCCTTGTCTCTAAAATTCAGACTTCTGATACAAATGATAACAGCTTGTAACCTCCTTCAATTTATATTAAAAATCATTGCTTGACCTCCTAGAATGATGCATTGCAGGTGCCTTGAGAAATTGATGCCAAATGAGCAAGCTACAAGCAAAATTGTGGTCTCTAATGGCACCTAGATATGACTGTAAACTCAATATCAGACCTTTATTTATTCTCCAATCTGCAAATACAAATCTCTAATGGACTTCACAACTAAAATGCAAAGCTATCTCCAATTCCCAATCGAATTAATCACAAATTGGCCCTTGGCCACAAATTTTGGCTCAAGTTGAACTTTTGAAGTAAAGCCCACAATGAAGCAATAATTCAGATGATATTTCACACCCTCAAAATTGCATAACCAATGAGAGTTTTTGTTCTCAAAGGCTAGAAATGGTAGAAACCCTAGTTGGTTCTCTCCAAGCAAGTCCTTCAAAATCAAATGTCAATTCCCTAGATGTCTACAAGCTTGGCTCGTTCTTCCTTTATACTTTTTTCAATCCACCTTCAAGAAGCTTCTAGAAAATAATATTATTTTATTTTATTTTTGTGACTTTATGATATAATATTTTATTTAAGTCACTTTATTAAATTAATTAAATATAAGGTTACTTTATAATATTTATTTATTTAATAACCTTATAAATAATTAATTTAATCATTATCTCCCTTATTTCTCTAATCCAACGGAATCCAAGAAATGGAACCCATCAACTAACTAAATAACTGCCACAAAGGACCCCCTAACCATGCTCATTAGCCTACGAGGGTCAGGAATAGGCTAAACCATCCACAAGCAACATCAGGAAAAAATGGGGACATTACAGTCTGCCCTCCCTGAAATTGCTTGTCCCCAAGCAATTCACAGCTGCAAGGAAAATTCTTTCCCACCTAGATCCCACAAGAAGATCTGTGTAATGTTTGTGTTATCACCAAACAACTCCTGTAACACCAGCACTAGCACACCTAACTGAACCTGTTGAATCAACTCAACCTCACCATCAAGTGTCGCAGGAGTATAACCCTCAAAAGGAAGCAACTCAAAAGACTTGCTTCAAATATTTGTGCAAGGTAAGTTATCATACAAACTATTATCACATGCACCGTTGAACTATGCACCTGGAATAAATCATGTACATGAGGATCTAATGTAAAACTATACACACTCCTTACCATGTATAGCTCAGAAATCTCCTATGTGAGCCCTGTTTGCAATCTCAATGCACTGGAAGGATCACAAATGCTACCATCAATGCTCCTCTCAGAACTAGAAGCAAGTGAGTGATCAACATCTACCTCAAATAGTGGATTATCAGATGTCCATGTAGTATATGTCTCAAACAAGGGATTGTAAATCATCTCACTCTCCTTCACCTAAACCACCTCCTTCTCTCTCTTTCTATCCAACCCCTTACAAAAAGAGATAGAATGCAAGCTCCCATTTGTAATTCCCCTCAACATATATCTCCTGTTATCAATCTCAAATTTCATCTCCATTTTAGGCATGTTGAGGGAAAAATCTCCAATGCCCTGGAGCCATTTCATGCCCAATACTATGTTCATCTCACCCATGTTGACCACATATAAGTCAGTTTGTAACTCATAATCATTCAGCAACAAGGTGAGAATATTTACCCGTCTGGTGCATGGGAGGGTATATCCATCAGCAACTCGAACTTTGAATCCATTAAAATCCTCGGTCTGAAGTCTACATCTAGCCACAAAACCCTCATCAATAAAATTATGTGTTGCTCTAGTATCCAACATAGCAACACAACGTTGCCCATTGACTATTCCTCTGAATCTGAATGTAGTCTCATCCTGTACATTGGCAAAGAATGCCATAGGAGCCAAATTCCCATAAGTAGTTTCCTTCTCATCCTGATCAACCCCTGTAGCGGCTTATTGATCTGCATTATCAAAATCAGAGTCCTCATAGAATTCCCACATTATATGATTTGCCTTGCCCTTAGGCCTCAAAGGCCAATCATGATCTTTGTTATATGTTCCTTGCACCAATAGCACAATTTATTCTTTCTTAACTCTTCCCTTGACTCTTCATCCACTGTGACTATTGATTTCTTTTTCTTATCAAATTGTTGAGTCTCATTGTTGGTTAAAGGAACATCTTTATGTGAATTCTTGCTTTTGGGGGTTGCCAACTCCATACTCCTAGCCTTCTTCATAGCCTCTTGAAGTGAAGGGGGATCAAAGGATTTTATCCAACCCTTCAATGGATCCATCAATCATTTTGTAAACAAGACTACCAATCTCCTTTCAGTGATGTTAGGCACCATTACTAACAATCTTTGAAAATCAACAACATATGCTTCAAGAGTTCCATGTTGCTTCAATTGTGCCAATTCTTGAAATCTCACCTTTAGATCCTTAGAATCAAATCTTTATATCAACTTGTTGGTGAATTCCTCATAATTGTGTATAAGGTTATGGCCAAGAGTGACCAAACCATTCATGAAGAGCTCCCTTCAAGTGCAGTGTAGCAAATTTGATGGCGTCCTCTTCCGGCAACGATCTCAATGAGAGGTAGTTGTCTAGCTTTTGCACCCATGACCTAGTTGTACACTCGCCACTCCCATCAAAATGGGCCAAAGTCACCTTCCTAAGAGCTTGTTGATAGTCATTCCTTTGAATTATAGGAGGATGGTGATCATTCCTTCTACCATTTCTTCTATTCCTTTGATTCATGTATTGATCAAAGGTCCACTGGTCTCTAAGATCAGGAGGTAAGGTTGAATACTCCATGTAAGCTTTCCTTGCATCATCTGCAAAAGGTACTACAACCTCCACTTGTTGTTCCTCCCTTGGAGTGAAAGTAGGAAAGAGAGGTCTAGAGGTTGATCCTCCAATGTTTGTTGTTCTATCTCTTCCATTGACCTTCGTATTGTTGCCATTATTCCCATTAACACCATTGTTTTCTCCTATATGATTGTTTTGATTTTGGGGATGATTATGATTTTGAGTTGCTTGCTGCTCCATTCTTGCTAGCAAGTGTGACATCATATCAATCATTCCATCAAAATTCTTCTCTATTCTAGCTTTCCTTTCATCCATGTTCTGCCTATTATTGTCTGACATTTTTTCAACTGTTTCACCAATACCTTCAACTGTGACCTGTTGTATATCTGCAATTTGATTCTTTTGTTGAACTTTGACAAGAGTAATACCTGTGAGGTCCAACTTCTTGTGGTTGCATGAAAAGCTTTAACCCTCTAGGATGGCAAGATCAAAGCTTTGATACCACTATAATATCCCTTGACAATTCTGATGTAAATTTGTTGCTTTGACCCTCAAGGAATATTGTCAAACACTTGGTGTGCAAAGTGGTAGTTTGTTGTTATGATGTTTCATTTTGCTTGCTTGTGTGGTTTTTAAACATAAGATGATGCAAATGCCTTGAATTGAAATGCTAGATGATTAAACTACAAGTAAAGCATGAAATACAATTATTTTTTGTATTTTTCAAATGCAATAGATGACCTATGTAAGTAAAAATCATCACCTACAACCAATTGACATTTTTTCAAACAATTGGCATGCAAAATAACAAGTTGATAAGGAATGCCATAAAGATGACTATTACATCGAACATATGGCATGCAACTTATTTCTCCTTTATTATATGCAAACCCATGTACAAGATGTCATGAAAATGCCAAGACTCTTGGCTTACAATGAGAGCTTAATACAATGCCAAGTCTGATTGTAAATGAACTCCTACAATAGTAACAAATGATGATGCAAATGCAACTATGTATGACTGATAATTACAAGCTTAATATGTTGATGGAAAGCCAAACTAAATGTAATACAACACCTAATAAGAACCTGGAAATGATTGGATGCCAAGACAAATAAGTTTGATCCTCTTAGCTCTCAATGAGGTTGCCTTCAAGGGTGTAGCACCTAGCCTTCTCACCACCAAACAATTCTTCATAAATTTATTTGGAATTTATTGTGTCCTCTAGCTGGAAATTGCACCTCCTATGCTGGCCCCCCCTGTCTCTGAAATTCAAACTTCTAATACAAATGATAGCATCTTGTAACCTCCTTCAATTTGTATTAAAAATCATTGCTTGACCTCCTATAATTTATTCTCTAATGGCACCCAGATATGACTGTAAACTCAATATCAAACCCTTATTTATTCTCCAATCTAAAAATGCAAATCGCTAATGGACTCCACAACTAAAATGCAAAGCTATCTCCAATTCTCAATTGAACTAATCACAAATTGGCCCTTGGCCGCAAATTTTGGCACAAGTTGAACTTCTAAAGTGAAGCCCACAATGAAGCAATAATTTAGATGATATTTCACATCCTCAAAATTACATAACCAATGAGAGTTTTAGTTCTCAAAGGCTAGAAATGGCAGAAACCCTAGTTGGTTCCTCTCCAAGCAAGTCCTTCAAAATCAAATGTCAATTCCCTAGATGTCTACAAGCTTGGATTGTTCTTCCTTTATACTTTTTTCAATCCACCTTCAAGAAGCTTCTAGAAAATAATATTATTTTATTTTATTTTTGTGACTTTATGATATAATATTTTATTTAAGTCACTTTATTAAATTAATTAAATATAAGGTTACTTTATAATATTTATTTATTTAATAACCTTATAAATAATTAATTTAATCATTATCTCCCTTATTTCTCCAATCTAGTTGAATCCAAGAAATGGAACCCATCAACTGACTAGATAACTGCCACAAAGGACCCCCTAACCATGCTCATTAGTCTACGAGGGTCAGGAATAGACTAAAACATCCACAAGCAACATCAGGAAAAAATGGGGACATTACATTGTGTGAATAATGAAATTGAACAAATGAGACAAAAGGTGGATAACTAGGTATTTTGACATATCAAATTCTTTCACAAGCTCAACTTTTATGAGCATACAATTTTTTAATAGATATGGACAAAGAACACATTATTGACCATGGTAGCTCTAACATCATTAATATGATTGAGATCATTAATGAAGAGTTTATTGCTGTAAATAAATATTTGGAGCTACAAGAATGCCTTAATCAACATCCTTCACAACCTCCAACAAAACCTCAAGGATAAGGTGGAGACCTTAGTATCAATCTACCACAAGAAAATTACCAAGATTTGTCGTTATTTCACCAATGGTGACACATTTGATCCCAATACATGGGTGAATGATCTCTAGCTTAAAAATATGGATTTTTAGGCAAAGTATCTTAGAATCTATAAAATAAAGAACAACACAAAAACTACGGTTTGAGCAATTTAAGCTATGAAACTATTAATACAAATGATTATAAAATTATAACGGTATAACAAAGTATTTGTTAGTAAAAGGCAACATGCCTATATATATATATATAAATAAAAGATTTACAAAGTATGTCTTGATGCATAATGGGTCTCATCAACCAAATTGAACTCTAATCCCACATAGCTATTTATGACTTTGGTCCACAAACCTAAAGATATATGTGGATTTCTTTGCAAAATATCCACAACCACCCCCAAAAACATTACAAAATATCAACAACCACCCCCCAAAATCATTACATAATTCATTTACTAATATCCATATCGATTTCTTATATCTGCATCGATCAAAATTTTCTCTAATACAACTTTTAAACCCATGACTACAAAATTGAAACTATACCAATCAACTACTCCTCCATTTCATCAACAAAGACATCATTCTCATCTTGATGCTCATCAATATTACCCACTATAGATTGCAGAGGGGGCCATTTATTCAAATTTGGGTCCATGTTATTACCCACTATAGGTTGCAGATGGGAAGCTTGATCATTCCCAGGCTCAATTGAAATAGGTACATGTAGAGCATCAACTCCTAGAACAACATTTCGTGGAACAACACCTAACTCAGCATCCTCTAGAGCACCATCCTTTGGCACGTTCACCTCTTAAGCAACAAATTTTGGTGGATTATGTTCATGGGTGAGAAAAACCAATATGGAATTTACTTGAACCCGTATCCTCTCTACTAGTTCATAGTCAACATCCCCTACATACTTGTTCAAAGCAAATAATAGAAAATTTGACTATTTTGTTGAAAAAGTCTTCTTAATTGCAGTGTATATTGCAACAAAAGATGACCTGTGTGCAAGAAAATGTCGAGGGAATAGTCCCCCTACATATCCTTGTCCCCTCCACAAGTTTTAATCTTGACAATCTTTTAGAAGGACATCATTCGGGAGATAGGCCTCTTTTACTACTTTATTTGTAATAAATTCTACTGCCCAAAAACTCTACAATAGGTCAAGAAAATTGGAAATAAAAATAGAGAAAAGTTGGGAGGGAAACAACATCATGTTTTTCTCTGGCTCTAAAATTTCTTGTCCAATAACCCATTTCACACATTTCTTGAATTGTTAACAGTGACCCCTGAACATAAGCTGGAACTCCTCCTCTTCGATGGCTTCTGTAAATGGAATCTCCCATCCATTGATTGGAATTTGGAATCCAATAGGAGATATGCCATTTAATATCATAATGAAGGTGTCATATGATAAGACATACATTTACACTCTGCTAAACCAAAACCAAATATTTCCAAATAAGCGAAATAGCTAATTCAAAAAGCAAATAACCTGGCTGCAAACATTGTGCTTACTATCTTTGTTCTTATCTTCTTCCCATACCAATGAACTAACAACATCATTATTTTAATTAAAACCCTTGTCAATTCTATGCATACACACACATAAATTTGTGTCGATCTACTCAAAAATAATGAAACTATACTTGCAAAAGAACAAACTTATTAGTGGTAAAAATGGCGGCCCTTTGTTGACAATTTCTTGACAAATGTATTTGTGAATGATTTGAAGTGCAATCCAATTTACTAGTTAGCTTAAGCACAAGCCCCAATCTTTAATTATCGAATGACTGTAGCATTTTACACATTAGCAATTCATATATTAAAGCTTCCCTCTTCAACCACTAAATCTAGTAGCTGAGGATATTCTTTGCCAAGGTCACCATCGCCTAAAAATTCAAACTCCTAACCATAACAACCCATATTCACAAGTTTGTCAGCCAACTATTTCCCTCCCTATATGTGTGAGTAATTTGAATTTCTTGAAATGAAGCCATCATCATCCAAACTTTTTTAAGCATATAGCTTAATCTCCAATTGTGAATTTTTTTTCTTTATAGGCATTAATGATTAGGAGAGAGTCTCCTTCAATATGTAACTTGCATAGACCAATATTTCTTGCTAATTGTAGCCCTTGAAGCAATGCTTTTGCTTCTGCAATGTTGTTAGTATCATTAGGTAATTGTATAGCTTTTGTTGGTAGCAAATAACTTTTCCAATCCCAAATAGACATCCCTGCACCCAACAAACCTGGATTCCCTCTTGATGAGCCATCAAAATTAAGCTTTGAAAACTCCTTTGATGGGGATAGCCAATGTATTTTGCTTCTATCAATCCTTAGATGGGGTGGTAAATTTTGAGCACCTTTAAATGACAATGATATTTTCTCCCAGTTCTTTAGTAACTAGTCATCACAAGCAATATATAATGAGGATACATTTTTGTGACTTTGAACATATGTATTGATTGCCTCTGAAATATATTTCTCAATTTTACTCTTAATTTGTTGCACTGGCTGGGATTTCTTTCTAAAGACATTTTTTTCATTCCCAGCATAGGCTCCAAATTATAATTACTGGGGCCACTCTCTAGTTACAAGCAAAAAGAGAGGACTTATATAAAATTGGCCAAGAAGTAAACAAATCCCATAAAGAAGCAGGCAATGGAAATAATACGTGCAATTTGGATTTTATAAACTCCCGACATTCTTGAGCCACCACAAAGCCCACAAACAAATGATCCATTGATTCATATACCTCTTGACACAACACACACTTGAAAGTCTCTGTGAATCCCAATTTACTTAATTTATCACTTGTCAAAATCCTTTTCCTTAAAGCAAGCCATGCAAAACTGCCCGCCTTAGGAAGTGTCATTGAATTCCAATAGAAAGAATATGCTCTATAAGACTGATTTTGAAATGCATTTGAAATGATTGATTTGTATCCCTACTTCATTGTATAATTGTCATCTTTAGAAGGTGCCCAAATTACCCTATCAAGGCTAGTTGATAAAAAATGCACCTATCTTGTAGAACTTTTTGCAAGACATACTTCTAATTAAGTGATATTGGTGAATTAGAAAAATCTTTCCATATAACTCTCCATGTTATTGGCTCTATTCTGTTAACATAATCTTTTAACTTAGAGCCCCATATATCTGATAGGATTTGTTCTACTAGTTGCAGCTCCTATTTGAAATTAGAGGAGGATAGCCATTCCATGAGTCCTTCCAAAACTGCACACTTTCCCCATTGTTGACTTCCCATGACAAAAATGGTGTAATGACCTCTCTACATGCTACAATAAAATTCCACATAACCGAACCACTTGAAGGATTTGAAATGGTGAATATTTTGGTTGGGTTTCCATTATCCAAGTATTTGCTTTGCATTAAACTACACCATTTCAAATTTGGCTTTTGATACATTTGCCATATCAACTTTGCTCCAAGAGCCAAGTTTCTTGCAGATAAATTATGCATACCCACTCCACTATTTTTATTCATGCACATATTGTCCAGAGACACCAAAGGAACCTTCTTTTTCTCATCCATATTACCCTTCCATTAGTTTCCTAAGAGAGAAATACAAATGCTTGAAAATAAAAATAACATTAAGAGAGCTCACTATTTCATTGTTGCATGGAGGGAAAGAGACACAATTTATAGCCTCATCTATGTTTCCAAACTTGATGAGGATGAGGAATGGTAGAAAACCAAAAAATAAAGGATCACCATCTTAAGTTTTCAAATCCAAGAGGATAAGGAAAAAATAAGATCTCATGAAAGGAGGATATGTATGAACTCGCTATCTAATCCCACTTAGGTAATAAAAATAAATTACCTACATAAAATCAATAAATAGATGCAGTATCACACTTAGGATATAATATATCCAAGGTTCAAATAAAATATTACACCAACAAAATTTGTCTTGTTATGTACCATAAAAATATATTTGCAGATATAATATCTTTGTAATATTTGCATTAAAGTCTCAATTATATTTGGCCAATGGATTTTTGGTGGTGAATAAAGACTAATGAGTGAAAAAACATTTCTAACAAACTAAAGATTATTTAATGATGATATGGCATTTATTTCACAACATGATAAAAATTTCTAGACATAAATACCCACACAAGAAGCCTATCAACAAAATATGAGAAAATCAAATCATCTCAATCACTTTTGACTAAAAGATTGAAGTTTTATTGACCTGTTACACAAACTCTGAGAAATGACAAGTAAAAATTAAGAATAAGTATTAAACAAGTCATTAATATTACACATTTATATATTTCATTTTTAATTTTGTTTTTATTTATGGTGTGGGAAATTTATTATCTTATATTATTATAAGAATAAATACATCCTACAAATATATTTAATGTTAATGGATGAATAGAACTAATTAAATATATTAAAACCTAAAATAAAAATATATGACAGATTATATGCCTTAATATTAAAAAACTAAAAATTAAGGGTGAGATGACTTTATTGATTTTTATGGTTAATAAAGACTCGTTCATTGTTTCTACCATAACCTTTAATCATAGCTCAAAATCCCTTAAATTAAATGCATTAGAAGAAAATTGAGAAAAAAAAAACTAAGTTACCCTTAAGAATTTTACAAAGGGTTACGATCATGCCATAATTTAGTCAAGATGGCACAATTCTATCTTGGACTATAAGATTTTATCTTCAATAGAAATAAATATTTGGTATTTGCAAAAAATGTATACATAAATGAGAAAATTAGGTGGTACTAAAAAAACATAGTTAAGACTTGCTTTAATAGAAGGGAAGAGTGATCAATTTTCCTACTAGAGGTTAGTCTTTTTATTGATTCAATAAAGACTAAACTTTGTAATAAAATAAAGATATTGGGTGCTAATGAAGACACAATAGTTGATAGCTAAAGGGTAAATGCAAGAAGATGAGTCCACGAAATGTGGAAGTTTTTGTCTTAGACAAAAACTTGAAATCGGCTTCAAGAAATTGAGATCCCATTTAGGTTCGGGGTCCTGAGTCGAAAATAAGATCCCATTTTAAAACGGGTTGTTTTTAAATAGATCGTTAAAAAATGAGATCACAGTTTTTAAGAAATGGGATCTCGTTTCTTAAAAAACAGATCCCGATTTTTAAGAAACGGGATCTCATTTTAAAACAGGCCATTAAAAAAAAGGATCCCATTCTAAAACGAGATTCTGTTCTAAAACGGATCGTTAAAAAATGAGATCTCGTTTTTTAACGGCCTATTTCATTAAAAAAATAAAAATAATACTTTTAAGAAACAAGATCCTGTTTTGCAAAATTCCATTTTACAGAACGAGATCTCATTTTCAAAATGATAAATCGTTTCATTTGAGTATAAAAAAATATATTTTATGAAACGTGATCCCGTTTCATTTGAGTATAATTTTTTTATATTTTATGAAATGAGATCCCGTTTTTAAAAAAAATAATTTTTGATCAATTTTTTGCTTTGTTTTTCAGTTCGGGAAAAGGCTTGGGGACCTGAACCTAAGCTTTGGACCTGGTTTGACCTGCAAGTTGAAGGTCCTGACAATGTCATAGGAAAATAGTGACTTTGGACATATGTTTGAAGACTTTTTTTGCAGAATTTTTTAATGAATTAAAACCCATTATAGATGAGACAGTGTCGATTCCAGATATGTAATTTTTTTACAATTGGATTATTTTTTTCTATTTTCAATTAATTTCTAATGAAACTAGTCCATAAACTTGAAATATCAAGGTTTTTTACTATTTTAATAACTTTTTATTAAAATTATTTTTTGTCAAATGAATTGCACAAAAACATACTTCAGACAATTTTTTCAATTTAAAAAAAAATCAAAAAAATGATAATTTTAGGTCATCTTATGTGTGACATACACGACGAGTTTTCAAAACAACAAATATGGCTAATAAAAATTTAACAAAAAAAAAATTCAATAAAAAATTACAAAAAATATTGAAAAACGTGTTTTAGTGAGTTACAGATCTTTTCCCAAAAGGATTTAGAAAAATACGATTATTTAGGTCAAAATATGGATGACGTACATGTGCATGGTATGGTAAAAAAAAGGTGACTTTTAAATAGTGGTTTTTATAAATGCCTATTGAAAATCAATTTGTAGCATCTAGGCATTGAAATAAATTACATATTTGGAAACTAGACTCTGAGTACTACATTTTATGATCAATGACTTTTTTCAAGATTCCATCTCTAAGTGCTTTAAATTTTAAGGTCAAATGTGTCAAATTCTGAAAATCAGGGGAAACACTTCCACTTTTGTGCAAAAAATGGACTCAACTTCTTGCACACGCCCTAAACCTACAAGTGATAATGATTGATATGCAAATGTGTTGTCCTAATTGTCAATTAGATCATCTCTTGATATTTAATGATTAAAATAAACTAGGATGATTCTTTTAAATACATGGGGAATAAGATTACAAAGGACATCAGAGATAAAAGATGGCTTGAGGAGTTGTCATTAAAAGTTGAGGAGTAATGATTTGAGGAAGGTAATAGATAAACAATTGGTACATTCAACAATCCTACTTGCAAGAGAAAATATGTAGGTATAATTTAGATGGATTGGAGGAAATATGTTGAGATAGAGGAATGATGTGATTAAAGATAACATTTTAAATTAGTTATATGATAAAGATTAGAATAGATTAGGTCTAGCAACTACTAGCAATACTTAGATGATGAGTTGGAGAAGAGGTAAATATGAACAATATGAGAGATGTTATAATTGCACAAAGTCTAAGTGGAAGTTGTGTAAGGATAGAGAAGGAATTCCAAATAGTGTTGGTAGACATTGGGAATGAAAAGTAGAAATGGATATTCATGAGGATGGTGGTGTAGGATGTTTGTGAGATATTGGGAAGCAGTATCAAAAGGATAAGAGGTCATATAGAAGATGTAGTTGGGAAGATAATGATTGCTATAAATTGGGAAAGTACAAAAAGGGTGGAATGTGGTAAGTTATTTTAAATTGGAGGCAATAGTCATAGGTGAGAATACTTCCTTAGATGGTGTGTAGTGTGAGAACCCAAATGGTAAAGATAATTGGGCACCACAAAAGGAGAAGGTGGCAAGAAGAAAGTAGAACCAAGGACAATTTTTAAATTGGATGAAATAGTGTGAGTTGAGGGAAGTTAAATTGGAATTTGCAACCAAACAAGATTTGGGTTGATGAAAGAGATTGAATTCCAAAAGAGTGAAATGGAATAATACTGGACTATATCTATTTAACATCAAATAATCAATATAATAGAGAATGAAAAGTCATGCATGCATGATGGTGCCTAGTAGGAGGTGAAAACAGTAACACAATGTTAATTATGGAAGTCCAATTGAGTGTTACAGGTACATTATGGTTGGTTTATCAACTTAAAGGATGGTTCTATCACCCAACTCTTAATTGTGAGCATTATGTTCATAAAGCATTTACTTGAGGTGTCCAATGCAAGAGCATCCAAATCCTATAAACAATCTTGTATCAACCAAAAACATTTCCTTTTAGTTAATTCATTTATTTGGTTCTTTGTCTAATTTTACCATCATCTTGGTAATGTTGTGGGATTCTTGGCCCACTCATGTTAGTAAGCACTTAGACCAAAAATTATTAGCCTTTTATGTAGATTGATTAGAACACTTTACAACTTCATCTAGAACATCATTTCACCACTACACACATGTCCACATGTTTATTGAACTTGTCGTTTGATCCTTTGACTCAATGACATGGTAAATCAACTTAAGATGGTCTAGATAGTATGTTCCAAGACCTAAGTCCTTGCACCGATGGGTAATCACTTTAGTAGTTGTATTAGACCCATGTCAATTTTTGTTCATGATTCTATTCAATTTGGAATCCCACTTCATATCCAAGTCGACTAAGAATCTTCTACATCAAAGAAACACTATAAAAGGAAGCTTTGTTCAATTGTGAAGGTTTAGTGGAGATTGCAAGAGGATTTGAGAACCAAGTGTATCCATTAAAGCATAGAAGTACTTAAAGAATTGATACTAGTATGAAGAAGCCCATTATGGAGGTTACACTCTTACAGAAGTGCATATTTTGTATTAAAAGATAAGAAAAAGGTCTAATAGGTTGTGAGCACATTGTAGTAGAAACAATTGCTTATATTTTAATTATAGAATTTTTTTTTATTCAAATTAATTCATGTTTAGAAGTTGATGTTAATTTTGATGAATTATAAGTTTTCGTGTTGAGGTTGCATGGTTGGGCAATGCTTAGTTGGACCCTCCTATTATGACTTCATCAAAAACCACTAGAGTCCTCACAAGCTCATTAAATTAGGGCACACTGTGTTTGTAAGTATTATTTTCAACAAATCAAATTCACGGGTGACAAGTTAGATCCTTGGTATAGTTCTTGGATTTGAAGTACAAAGTTTTATTGTATGCACAAAGTAGGAGACTATTATCATTTTGAGGGTAATACAATTAAAAACAAAAGAAAAACAATTATTCATGTCATCAACTTCATTCCTCCATCATCAACCGTAAAGTTAAATACCCTTTTTATTACATGTATTTTTTATTTATTTTTTATTATCTACATAATTTTAAATTACCCTCTAGATTGATTACTCTTTAGAGATTACATTAAACTATGTAACATAACCTTTTACCATTCAAAAGATGAAAAAAGGATGTTCTACTCACAAACTTCAAGACAATTCCTTCCATGTGAAAAACGCAATACTCACTTGCTGACGTGTGCATAGAACCTGCAGACATGGAAGTCACCAGATTTTGACAAAAAGTTTAGTCAAATATGTCGGAGAAAATGGCGGAATTTGAATCTTTGTTTTAGTAAATAAAAGATATTGGATTATAGCAGCACTTTTGCAACGCGGTATTCCATGAGAATAGATAAATTATTTATAGGATACTCCGCCAAAATAGCGGAACGGCTACTTCGTTTGTTTTAAAAAAACACACATATGTGGCGGTAGATTTGGAGATGAAGGAATCTTATTGGATCGCGTGTACCCGCCAAAAATGTGGGAAAGAACTGTCTATTCGATAAGTCCGATAATTACTGATAGTTTTTTCAAATAAGAAAAAAAAAGGTTTTTTAATAAGGTTTATTTATGGGTTAAGAGATATAAAGAGTTTTTTACTAAATAATGAAATTTTAAATGTTTTTAGATTTCATATTTTAATTAAAAAGTTTGTTATTTTGTTTAGTATTATTTTTTCAAATAAGATGATTAGATTGTCTATTTTCAATTTGTTTTTTTATAGGTTGTGTATTATATGATGTGTCATTTTATTTTTGTTGTTTCTTGTTGTTAAATAGACAGGTTCTCATTTCCCACTCAACTTTAGATATTGTTCAAATGACACAATTTTATCTTGGATAGTAAGATTTTATTCGTAATAGAAACAAAGATTTTGGTACTTTCAAAAGATATATGCACATAAATGAGAAAACTAGGTGGTACTAAAAAGCACAAGTACGACTTGCTCTAATAGAGGGAAAGAGTGACCAATTTCTCTATTAGTAGTCAAATCTCTATATTGATTTAACAAAGACTAAAATAAATAATAAATTAGAGATGCCAGGTGTTATTGAAGATGCAATAGTTGATATCTAAACCTACAAGTGATGATTATTGATATGTGAATGTGTTGTCTTAGTTGTCAATTAGACGACATCTTGACATTTAATGATTAAAATGAACTAGGATGATGATTTTAAATACACAATCCTAGACACACAACTTGAGGTCATCTAGGACACTTAAGAGCATAAACATGTGTGCAAATTGGTGTAAAATGAGGTGCAACCTTGCACTTTCCCCATCTACAATTATTATACCATCCCTTGTTTATTATCGTGATTTCATATCAAACGAATAATGTCAGTACTACCAACATCTAATTGAACAAGATTAATCAAAATGCTAATGACGATGTAGAAAGTGTACTTGTTTTCATTATCATTGAATTAATTTTTTATATATATTGGCAATTACTATATAGAGTAAAAAAACTTCTAGAAAAAATATGTACATCTAGTTTTCATCAAAAAAAATTCATCATAATTTGTGATATTATCATTTTTATTTCATTCACTTGGTGATGGATCACAAAGTATTGAAGAAAAATTAATGTATGCATTTTACTAAAATATTTTTACTTTGTCTCATAGAGTATGAAAATGTCATGTTCATTATTAATTATTGGATAGATTAAATCAAGTGGAGATGTCTTGCTTTAAAACAAATTATATGACCAATCACAATGTTAGATGTATCTCATTAGATATTTTGAATTTCTTATCTAACAACTATATGATCTATTAACATGTTGCTTTTTAACTAGTGAATCTAATGTTTCACTTGTTGCAAGTGTGAATCTCAAGTTTGTCACATCTCACACCTTTTTAAAAGAGGATATACCAATATAGATATCTTAAATACATCTATCTAGAATATGTCAAGAGATCAGTATCAATATAATCAATAATATATTACTTATGTAATTATAGTTAATTATCAATTTATATTACATTATTTTAACTATATAAGGTGGATACCTTAGGAACAATATGCCTCAAGAACATTACCAAGATCCATTGTTACTTCACCAATGGTGATGCATTTGCTTATAATGCATAGGTGAATAGTCTATAGTTTAAATATATAGATTTGTAGGCAAAGTGTGTTAAATTTGTGAAACAAGGAATCACCTAAAAACTAGTGCAAGGAATAGAAGCTATGAAATTGTAAATATAGATGATTCTAAAATCATAATAACATAATAGAGTTAGTTTCTTAAGAAAGAAATGTAAATGC
This sequence comes from Sequoia sempervirens, assembly GCA_007258455.2. NCBI lineage: Eukaryota > Viridiplantae > Streptophyta > Pinopsida > Cupressales > Cupressaceae > Sequoia > Sequoia sempervirens. The sequence goes on along the minus strand of VDFB02380408.1, from coordinate 24,526 downwards.
TCAAAAATAAAATCAAAATTAAGAGAGCTCATTATCTCATTAACACATGGAAGGAAAGAGCTACAATATAAAACAGGTCGTAGTTTCTAAAAATAATGAGGATGAGGAAAAGGTAGAACACTAATAATAAAATATTGTCATCTACATTTCCAAATCCAAGATAATAAGGAAAAATATATATAATCCCATAAAAGAAGGAGAATATGTGTGAACTCATTATCTTATCCTACCCAAGTAATAAAAGAAATTGTCTAAGTAAATTTAATAAATAAGTGTAATATCACACTTAGGATAGAACATGTCCATGGTGAATACAATATTACACCAACAAAGTGCACCTTGATGGTCTTGAAATGTACCTCAATTTTTTTTTTGCAAGATCTAATATCTATCTATCTCATTAGATAATTTTAATTTTCTTATCTAACAATCATATATTATATTAACAAATTCCTTTTAACTAGTAATTCTAATGTTTCACTTGTTGCAAGATGTGAATCTCAAGCTTATCACATTTCTCACCTTTTTAAAAGAGGATATATCAATATAGATATCTTAAGTATATCTATTTAAAGTGAGATATCAATATTGATATTTAATTAATAAAGTATAATAGTTATATAATTATAATTTAACATAATTATAAATTATTCTCTCATGTTCATGGGGTTGGTCAAGATAATCCACCTTCAAACCCAAGCAAAGGTATAAGATGGACAACACCTCCTATTGGATGGTGCAAGCTCAATCTCAATGGTGCATCCAGGGGCATTCTTGGAATCTTCATGGTGGGTTATATTTTGAGGGATTATGATGGGTTTCTAATTGGATTAACTTTAAAAGGGCTTGGGAATGGAACAAACAATGAAGCAAGGGCTCAAGTGCTTTCTTAGGTCTACAAACATGCCCACCTCAGAATAAAAAAAAGTAAAATTTGTGGGAAACTCAATGGTTGTTACCAATGTCATAAGGAATTGGGGGCACAAAACTAGAAGATTAAAGGGATCTTAAATCAAATTTGGACATGTTAGAAAATTTAAATGAATTCACATTTAAACATGCATATAGGGAGATAAAATCTCATGTAGACTCCCTGGGAAATTTTGCTATAGATTATGACACGGGGTGTTGTGCTAGTGAGACCTTCGAGTTTTGGTAGAGTTGAATTCCCAATATATTCAATGACAATCTTGTATCATTACAAAGAGTAGATTTGACAACATAGAAATTATTTCAAGCATGTGTAATTAAGGAAAAAAAATCCCTTCATAGTTGAAGTACTGACATGTTGAAAATTATGGGTAGATATGGAACCTACACAATTACATTATGTTATTTTTATTCATTCTCAGTGGATTTTCATTGTGGTGATCATGGATACCACTTTAAGGTTAATTTCCAAGAAGATACAAATTTCCTTTTTAGGGGAATTTTTTCTCTTGCATTTGTAAAAGATCTTCAAATCAAGCTTCATGATAATGATCCATACAATTAGAGTGACATTGGGGGACTTGTTTCTCTTGATTGTGCATAGAAACCATGCCAATATAGGGGGAAAAGCAAAAGCAATGTCACACTTTTATAAAAGAAACAACCAACACTAATCCAAATGTTTATGTTGAATCACTAAAGAATGACATATATGTTTTTAATTTTGAAATGATATAAACTAATAAAATATTTATTTTTTAGCGTATTTATTGTTTTTATTTTTTAATAAAATTAAAAAAATATTTGAATATAGTTTTTTGTAAAATTGACACTATAATTCAGTTGTTGATAAAATGTTGGAAAATGAAGTTAAATGGGATGTCACTCTTGATATAGTAAAAATTTTTTTCCTTTAATTTTTGTTGTGTGTATTTTTAAGTTAAAACTTTAGTGCATGGATTTATTTTTTCTTAATTTTCATAAATATATTTTCTTAAATAAATATTGAAATGTGCACGTATTGAAAACACAAGTGTTCTCATGAGACACCACCTTTTGTCTTAACTATTTATCCAACATAGAAAAAAGTTATACCATCTTCACATAGAATCTTTTATATAGTGCACCATATTTTTTTTCAATTTTTTAAAATAAATCTTAGTATTTTTGCTTGATAAGATAACCAACCTTATATTTTGGTGTTGATAAACTACTTTAGTAAAAATAAAAAATAAAATACAAAGAATAATTAGAATATTAAAAACTATATATATATTTGGAAAGTACACTTATAGATCTACAAAAGGGTATTTTTATATTTAAAAAAGTTATTTACATGAGTAGGAGTTGTTGAAACATCATGTTTTTTGAATAATTTTTTTGTTGTTGATAAATTGGCCTCAAATTTGTGCTACATATGCATTTAGTGAACACTTTTATTTGAAAAAGTTGTGGCCATATTTTACTTAGCTACAATGAACCTAGCTAGATCATATGTTTCACCAAAATTAATTTTTAGTTAAAAATACCTAAATTCACTTGTGTTGATAAGTTGGTTGAAAGTGTGACACAACTTTTTGCTTTTACCCATAGATATTTTTTTCATGTTTATTGTAGTGTTTTTGGAAGTAAGTGAATCAAAATATGTAACCAAGATAGTGTATGAGGCTTTCATAAGACCATGGTGGCATCAGGGAATCAATATAGTTTTAGATAATGCTTTCTTTGGTGCAAGCCTTTAGAATAGTGTAGGGTAATGTTTGGGGTTCAAATCTACAAAAGAATTCAATGGATCATGTATTTTATCACAATCATAGGCCACAATGATAACCTCCACAAACAATAGGTGAAGAGGTGAATTGAATTCATCAAGTTTGCTATGAGTATTGTTTCCTTGCCAAACATTTACTAGATTTTTTCGATAAACAAGGAATCTATTGATAGTGAAAAGTAGAATGCCTTTGTACAACATGGATAAAGGTCTATTATAGTTCATTTTGTAGGCTTATAAGATAACAATGTTGTGCAAGAATGTAAATATCACAAAGTATATGTTTAATATTTCAAAATGTTAAACTTTACAATACTTTCTAGTGGATTTTGAATTCATTATCCCATTAGTTTTTTGGTTTCTTTGTCCTCAGAGAAGGAGCAACCCTAATTTTGTATTTTTGCTTTTGTTTAATTGTATGGGTATGGTTCCTTAGGTCCCTTTTATCTAGTAATTTTTATTATAAACTATTCTCTTATATTAAATAATTATAATTAAATTAATATATTATTCATAATAAATATACAAATATTATTATTTTATTTATTAATGCTATTTTAATTATTTGGTTTGGGTTTTACTTGGTAATGGAATAATATCACAATTGTTGCTCATGTGACAATAGAAGCTATATTTGTTGCTATAGTTAATCTTGCCTCTTCCCCCTTGGTGGGGGTGCCTTGTGATCCTTCATAGACATTGTTTACTTTCCTCTTGTTCATTGTCCCAAGAATGCCACCATCAAGAAGCTTGTCTTAGGTTTTGTTACAAATAGTAAGAACATAAAATATATGGTTGATCTTTGGACAATGAAGAGGTGGAATGAAGTTCCATTGCAAATTACCTTGTGTCCTTATTCTTAAAAACTATTCTTATCTCTTTGAGCTAGCTCTATTGGGAAAACCCCTCCCATAAAATGTTAGAGTGATGGTTCAATCAACAAGGAATGATGACCAAAAGTTATTGGTTGCATTAAGCTTACAATGCGTGGCATGGGTTTTTTTGTGGCTACTTCTTCCAATAAAGAAAATGAATATTTTATTTCTAGAAGTGACACCTAGTTCATACACATGCACCCACATCTAATCATCATATATCAACAATATCACTTTGCATAATACTTATTGTATGTGTTAGTTTGAAAATGCAAATTGGAAACACATGCAAAGAAAGTTCCTAACCCAAACCAAAACAAAACCTCAAACAAAACACACACAAAAATTCAACACGAAGTAACAACATTAGCAATCAAAATAACATTACCAATGAACTCCATTGTAAATTTGATTTGCTCCAATGATGGTTGAAATATAAACACTCTTGTTGCATAAAAGGATATCTATTTTGACACCATATAGTTAGAAAACAGAAATAGGTGAAATGAGTGGAATGATGCTTCAATTTAGAAATTTTTGGGAAAGGTGATGGATGGTGGAGATGCGATGGAGAGATCAATGGTGAATGATGATTGAGAGGACTTCCCAAGGACTGAGGAGAGAATGGAAGGCCATAATGAAGGTTGTTGGAATATGAAGGGCTAAGATGTACTTACCAACAATAGTAAGTTGTTGCAGCCATGAGGGATGTGGGGGACAAGTGTATTTAGGGCCCCCTTTATTCTTGGAAGTTGGTGGAGAGAATATATCCAAAATTAAATAATAATATTTAATTGTTTTAACCATGTGAGATGGAAAATAGGTGTAATTAAATAATAAAATTATTTAATTATGTGAAACAAAAAAGGGACTAATTAGATAGGAGAATTAAGTGAAAGAGATTTGATTAGATGATGTAATTTATTAGTTGATTTGAACAAAAATATTCTAAAAAATAATGATGTCTATACTTATAAAAAATATTCTAACAATAAATCAAGATCATGCTAACAAATCCATAAAATAAGATTAAAACTATAAATTATAAAGAAGATCATGACTTTTCGTCCAATGTGGTCCTCTATTAAATCTCTAAATTCTCACTTGTCAATAATCTCAAACCTTTAACATCATACATATTTTAAATTCTAATCTTTATGACTCATAATGTTTGTACATCTAAAGTCAATATTAATCAACATAATTTATTTTCAATCTCCAATAAATTTACTTCCGAAAGGTTTACTTCCATTCCCTTGTCTTTATCTATATATAATTAAATAGCATTTGGAATTTTGGTGGGAAAACAATTATATGAACTTTTTAATCCTTGCATATGTGACAGGTAGGGAAAACCTAGATCTTGTCTTTTACAAAAAGTTCAAATGTTCTAACACTCAAGTCAATGGGCCGCGTTTTGACGTGTCCCCTCAAATTACAATTGGATGGCTATTGACCTCATACTATATTATTAATAAATAAATAAATTTATTGATGACCGACATCGTGATTTATACGTTTATTTGCTGACACATTTGACAAACTAGTTTGTATCTTTCACACTTTTATAGTTAGATTATGTCAAGAGATTCAAAGTACGGTGAATAAAGTCCCCAACCGAAAAGGAGAGGGACTTCCTAGTATTCATACCCCCTCAAATCAGTGTTTTTTTTTGTCTTTTTAATGATTTTAATTTTGATTTTTTAAAACAGATTTAAACATGGTATACAGTGTAGTTATGGTGGTATAGATGGTATTTCGATTGGTACAATAAAATTAAATTTTAAAAAATGTGATAATTTTATTCTTGAATTGTTAATTTTCTGGATTGAAATTGGGTGCATTTTTTGAATCAATTTTCAGATCAAATTTCATTATCTGAAACGTTGATTCAAAAAATGTATGCGGTTTCAATCCAAAAAATTAACAATTCATTATCATGGCCTATGGAAACTTGATGTTGTTAATTTTTCTTCTTTTCAATTTTTAAGTTGTGGATTTTTTATTTTAGGAATCAAGAGAATTAGTGATAGATTATTATCACATAAATGTTATTGAGTTATATAATTGTTATATTTTTTGAGTTGGAAGTTAGTTTCATTTCAAATAGAATCGTCGAAGTTTCATTTCAAATGGTATGGTCGCTTATCAATCAATCTACACTCCAGAGACACTTTCAAATTGTGAATTGAATACCTTGATTTATTTATACATTCAAATATTTGATATGTTTCTAATATATCAATAATTCACTTTATTGAGCTTTTCTTCATGTAAATTTGGTATTGTTAATGCATTTGTTAAGAGAGGAGTAATTACTATTGTCTTGTATGTTTGCATTGTTGTAGTGATTGGATTCTAGTTCAACATCAATTGTATACCATATTGTAATCTAAGAGCTTTGTTGAGAGTTTCTTCGTGTAAATTTGGTATTTTTAATATCTTTTTTAAGAGAGGAGTAATTACTATTGTATTGTATATTTGCATGTGTTGTAGTGATTGGACTATGGTTCAACTTCAATTGTATATTATGTTGTAATCTAAAAGTTTTCATAAATTAAAATGAAAATATTTGATATATGAACAATATTTCAATATTTTATTTTTGTTTGTAATATTTATTATTTTATATATATTTATAATTAAATATTTGTGAAAAATATAGTAAATTATAATATTATAAGAAAATGATAATATTTATATATTTACATGTAAAAAATGTTATCTAATTAATAATAAAGATATTGTGAGGCTTTTTTATTTATTATTTATTTTTGGTATTATCATAAATTTAATGTTATAATGTTTATTTTGATTCATTTTGTGTACAAACTTTGGGCTCAAGTTTGTCCTTACCTCTAAACATCATTATCCACACCATATAATATGATCAAATTGATTGAGTGCTACTCCATTAGTTACATTGATCTTTGTCATAGTCATGTCCTTATAATTTAAATTATTGATTTTCAACTTGTAAGGCTAACACTTTTAAAAATTAATTGCTTCCTATTAGCTTGTGCACCAAAGCATTTCAAATTGAACATATGAGATCATGTATTAATGATAGGCGGTGGTTAATAGTTATTATCAAAGTGTATCATCAAAGAATCTAGTTTGAATTAATTCATAAATTATTGCTATAGAGTTTGCATTATCACTTGCATCAATAAATACTACATCACAACATCACCTTAGGAACATCCATACTTGTTTGACATGTCTTCACTTATTATAATTAGTAAAGGGGTTGACCCATTAACAAGAAAGTTTGACTCTTCTCTCTTACATTATAGTTCCACTAAGATGATTTTCAATACCACTTATGTTAGATATCATAAAAAAAAAAATGAAAATAAGTGCATAAGAGAAAAACAACATAGAACAAATTTATATGACAATATTATTTTAAGAAAAATTCATGGACATAACCTTATCATTGAGCATGACAAGATCACTTAACAAGTTTGTTTCAATCATAATAGTGCAAGTTTGGTATCAAAATCTACAACCTAATTTTTGAACATTAAACACATCAAAATATATATCATTAGCCGCATAAAATTGACAAACATAACTAAACGATTCTAATCCTTATTTACATTTACTTTTTGTTAATTTCTTATAACCATTGCACAATAAATTCACAGAAAAGAAATCTGATTTATAACAATTAATACAGTGGGTTAAATAACAACTAATAATAGCGGAAGCAAAAATAACATGAAGCCAATCACAAATAGACAATAACACAAATTTACCTAGGAAACCCCAATAATGTTGGATCTTCTATTTAGTCTAACAACAAACTTTTCTTTCGAAAATACAATATGAGTTTGCTACAACAATCTTACATTTATAGAGTCTAGTTGCTTTACTTAGCGTGCAAGGAAATAATTTTTCTTTGCTTTCTTTGGCTTTATTTACACATAAAATCATTCTTGGATTTATCTTATCCTTACAAACTCGAAAACATTCTATTAAAGAAAAAAAATCCTACTGTTACTAAAAATTCAATTCGAATTGTTTTAAAGCATATCTAATCTTGAATTGCTCTAAATCATTTTAAAGCATATCCAACTCAAACTGCTTTAAAACATATCCATATCCCACCTTTCGAGCTACAAAAATCAACACTTTTATCACTCAACTTATATTAATATGAAATTCCCAGGTTTCAATTTTGATAGAGATATGCAGCGGCCTTTCCTAGTGTGGAAGAAACCCGTCTTTTCTTTGTCAAAAGAAACGGAGCAGCTTTTCCACATTTTATTAATTAATATTTACAATTAGTTGAAATGGGACCCATTACTTATTTGACTCTTTGTTCGATTCCACCTACACATTTCTGCCATGCTCGTGCTGAAGCTAATTGGAGAGGATGGATTGCCCTTGAATTCATTCAATCTAATTAAGAATAGAATAGATTATAATAGAAGATTCTATGATGTTGAAAATAGTGTGTGGAATATCTTGTTATTATTTTTATTTTGTAAAATGTTGAGTTTCTGTGATAATGAACTCTTTTATTCTCTCAATTTTATCTTCAAAATCTTAAAAATAAATAGTTATTAAATTATTTATATATCTAATCCAGGTATCTTGACAATCCAAAATAAGAGATTTTTCAATTTTAATTTTCACTATCTAATCCAGGTATCTTTGTACACTTGACAATCCAAAATAAGAGATTTTTCAATTTTCACTGTACCCACCGTGCAAAAATATAGATTCAGAGATTGAATCCACAAGCATGTTTAAGAAAAGCTTTTGTTGACAATCGTGCAAGAAGAATAAAACTAAGTAGCAGGAGGAGGAGGATAAGAAAATGGCAACTGACAGGTCTTTGGAGATTACTCCTACCTGGGCAGTGGCTCTTGTATGCTTTGTCTTTATACTCATTTCTGTGATTCTTGAAGAGATCATTCACCATGTCGGAAAGGTACGTTTTTTCTTCTCTACCTGTATCGCATACACTCAATAGTCTGTTCAATTCAAGGACTGATGAAAAATGGTTTTTAATTGCTTCCTTTTTTCGTTCTTGAAGAGAGCATTCATCATTTTGGAAAAGTATGTTTTTACTTGTCTATCTGTACGCAGTTTGTTCAACTCAAGGCTTTCGTTGGAAAAAGGTTATTGATTATTTCTTTTTTGTTTTTACCTTTCACAAGTTTGCCTTGTGGGTTTAAATTGGGTTTAGATGCTACGGCAAGCGTTACGTCTTTGGACAAGTTCAGCAATGGGGTGTACTGCACCCAGTAAACTGGACGCTGTAATTTATCCAAATTTTATACTTAATCATGTTTATTGGTGATTGAACTTGGGCCTCCTCCATAAAAAACCTCTCCAGCAAGAATGTCTGTTAATTTTAACAATTTATTGTCTCTTTGGGATTGATCCCGAGACTCTGTTATGATAGACCCACCCTTCAAGTTGGAGGCTGTATTCTACCCAGTTTTAACATTTTTATCGTGTTTCTTGTGGATTTGAATAAGGTAATCTGTTATGAAAGCCCCACCGAGGAATTTGTGTGCTGTGTTTACCTCATTTTGGAAATGGGGATTTGAATCTTGGGTTCCATTAAGAAAGTCTCACCTAGCTAGTTGTATGCTTTGTTTTACCAAATTTTAACACGACTCCTGGGCTTGATTATGAAAGCCCCGCTTAGCAAGTTATATGCTGTGTTTTATGTAATTGAACACTTGACCATTTCTCCTGAGGATTTGAATCTTGGGTTCCATTATGAAAGCCTACCTAGCCAATTTTAACGCTTAACTGTTTCTCCTGGAGATTTGATTCTCGTTCTTTTTTATGAAGTAAGTTGTATGTTGTGTTTTATCCAAATTTAATACTTAACCTTTTTTCCCGTGGATTTGAATCCTGGGTTCCATTATAAAAGTGTGTTGCTTATACAATTTGAGCTCATCGCATTGGACAAAGATTCTATCACTATTAGACCGAAGAAGTTAAATATAGGGGCTGGTATTCATCCATTCCCTCATAGGTGCATCTTAACTTAAAAAGTTGTTGCTTACTTGATAAAACCAAATAACATCTTAAAAAGTTGTTGCTTGCTTGACAAAACCAAACGACGTTGCACTAGAAACCAAATGACGTTGCATTAGAGGTTTGGTCTTTTTGGTTGGGATATCCACAAGTATGAAGTTAGGGGTTCCATTTTTTAGCATCACTGATTGTTGTAACGTCAGTTCATGATAATGCCGTAGTCCTCTCTAGGATAAGTAAAACCTGTGCATACCATTGACAACGTTGTATTTGAGGCCTTTATATCCCTTATGAGCAAGCAAGTATAAGAGGAATGAGAGATTCACCAAGTTTTAATGGATCCAATTTACACCCACCCATATGCTTCTCCAACATATATGAAGGGGCAGCCGGGTGGGGAATCTATCTACGACAGAGGACTCTTAGTATATTTATCTGGTCAAATCTATACATATAACCAAGCTCACTTGGAAAAACAATCTATTACATATGCATAGGTGATTCTCCCTTATTGAGCTAGACACCACCTGGATGCACATTCATCTATGGCAGTCATATTACATGTGTAATGCATGGTCACAATCTTGTGATTGAGTGCATATGCCATAAATAATCATGCATAAAGCCGAACACTATACCTGCTCTCCCTATTGATCGTGTTGTTTTGTGTCACTCTTTCTCTCCTTAAGATCCTCTCTATTGTGGTAGAGTATAATATTATACACACTGCAAAGTGCAGGAGAACAGACATTTCTACTTTCCTTCTAAGTGTTCCTGAACGAAAAGCTGCGTCAATTAAAGCTAGCCACAAGAAGGATAAAACCTCTAAAAGGGTTAAACTTATAATCTTTCCACCCATTGGATTGTTCTCATTTCGCAACAAGACAAGGTATATTGTAGATTGGCCTTCTATGCTGACAAAATAATCATTTTCCCACATCTTTGAAAATATATGAAACTGGTGGAAATTAACATCAATTTATAATAACAAGTACAGTGGTATGCCAGTTGTACCTTTAAGTGTGTAGTGCTTTAGTGTGAAAATACTCTATGCTAATCAGACTTTTTATATACGAAACTGGAACCTGGATGTTTTATAATTCTATCCAAAGCTTCAGTCTGCAGGATTCATAATCAATACATAGATTTACAATATGAATATTTCCCAAATTCTATGCCGGTCCTGAAGTCATAAGAAACGTGGAAAAGATATACATTCAACACATTTTCGGGCTTCATAGCTAGCTGTGGGAAGTAGAGTATGCTGCCATGGCCAGTCTTCTGAATCATCCCTTCCTGGGATCTCATTCTTGTCCAGTAATTACTCAATCTATAATTACAGGCTTCCTTTCCAGTCTTTCAGGCTCTATCCTTTCATTCTAATGTAGGTATTAATGCCTGATGTATGGCATGCAGTGTAGTGATCAACAACCTTGCAGATGAGTATATTTTTTTTCAAAACTGATGCCTTGATAAATTGATATGTAGCTGAAACAGTCTTGAAATAGCATTTTTATGGTGATAGGGAGTTATGCAACCTAAAATGTGCATTTCCTTCATTTATTTGAACAGGTGTTGTGTGACTTAACACGATCTCATTTCTTTGTTTGCAGTGGCTCACAAAGCGCAACAAGAAAGCATTATATGAAGCGCTTGAAAAGATTAAATCAGGTGTGTACTTTGGTTTTCTTAGATTAAGATACCTTTTAGAGGTTTTTGAATTTTCTGATGTAGGTAACCAAGAGTCCTTCCACAAGACTTCATCTAAACTAAATGACTAGTATTTTCTCAACATTAACTATCTTAAAATGAAGGTAGTGGATTTTTACCTAGCTTAGTTTTCAAGAATTTTTCCCTTGGTTATTACCTGAATCTTATAAAATTATCTTATGGTAGTAACCATTTTGGTTGCAGAATTGATGCTTCTTGGGTTCATTTCACTACTGCTCACCGTGTCACAGACATATGTTGCCAAGATTTGCATATCAGAAAGCCTGTCTGAAACTATGCTTCCCTGCAGGAAGCAGCTGAGTGATACTAAAAAAATGTCAGAAGAGAATAATCGGAAACTTCTGTCAAGAGAATTGTTTTCCAGTCAGGAGTCACAGAGGCGGATTTTGGCTAGTGGATCGGACACTTTTTGTTTTGACAAAGTAAATTGATATGTTTTAATTATTTTAGTTGATTTTCAAGGTTTTGTGATTATTTTATTTTATTGCTGCTAGCTATTTTCTGAAATACAACTTTTTTTCCAGGCTCTGTGGTTTTTTTATTTTAATGCTGCTAACTATTTTTCTTGGTACATGATTTTTCTTGGTTTGCATGGAAAATTGTTTTTGATGGGGAGCAAGTTTTCTAGGAAACGACAAGGTTTATGATAAGTAGGAGATATTTTCCACAGTGTGTCAAATTGTGATATTGCTATCAGGATTCAACCGTGTAGTTTTATGAGTCAAACTCATTGACCCATGTTTCATGAGTAGTGGTTCACAAGAACCCATCTCTCATCTCTCATGATAATGAATGGTTCACTTAGCACTCATTGCGTCTAGGTGATGCTCACAGAGGTGAAGCACTGGGCCTTGCAAGCTAAGTGAGTTTAACCTTGGGGAAAAACTCTGTGGTTAAGCATGCTTGAGCTGGAGTAGTACTGGGATGGGTGACCTCCCGGGAAGGCCCAGTGCTTCACCTTTGTGAGCATCACCTAGATGCAATGAGTTCTAAGTGGACCATTCATTATCATGAGAGATGGGTTCTTGTGAATCAACTCATGAAACATGGTCCATGAGATTGACTCGTAAAACTACACGGTTGAATCCTGATAGCAATATCACAAGGTTTATGATGAATGTCTCAGAGGAATAGATCCATTCACTAGATAAAGTTTAAAAGGACCAGAAAGATGGATGCTAAAGGATCCTGCTTTATTTAGTGTGATGATAAACTTACTGGATTTTTTAAAGATAGTGAGAGGGAAGGAAAGGGGAATGGAGAGGGAGAGGGATGGAGTCCACTATCAACTTATGCCATGCCAAATCAAATAGGACAACAAAAAAATCCTTTTACAAGATTTTCTTCTCCCAGTGTTTATAATGCAAGGAGAAATTAAAAGGAAGAGCTATAGAAATTATAGCAATACTAAAATCATCTGTTTGATTGAGCAGGTCTAGAGGTTTTTCTTCTTTCTTTTTCTGCAGTACTAATTAGCGTCGTGTACCCATGCTCTTTTCCTTGGAGAATCACAACCTTTGTTAAGAGCTTTTAGTGAAAGTCCTTATGCCTGCTTCCTAGAAGTTCATGGTAGGAAAGTCTATTTCACCTTTCTGCGATGTGGATCTTAAAAATAGAGAGAGAGGAAGTCTGCCATCAGCATGCATGAGACCAAACAGCAAATAGGATAACAAAAAAGATCTTTTACAAAAGGTTCCTCTCCCAATAACTATAATCCAGAGAGAAAATAAAGGGAGAAGCTATAGAAAGCATGGCAGTTTTGACTCATCTGTTTCATTGAGCAAGTATGTAGGTTTTTCTTCCTCTTTTTTTTTCATCATTAATTAATTTGCAGCATCTGTTAAGAGCTCAAGTAAAAGTCCTTACACATTCTTTATGGAAGTTTATAGGAAGAAAAGTTGTGTCACCTTTCTGCAGCAGTAGATATGACATAGCCTTTTCCCAATTCACTCTAGGCATTTGCACCATCCAACTTCGCATGTGAATTGAAAGAGATAAGGACAATAAATGAAATCACTTGGTTAAGATTCAATATGGATGATCATCCTTCAGGATATCTGCATATAGCAGCCAAATAAAAGAACAGTTGCAAGGTGTTGGTAAAAGTTATTAAAGAAAAAATACACACAAAAATCTAACATGGATGAAGAGCATCATCAAATTTCATCTGTAGACAGGAATCCCCTGGCAGTCATCACAGAGAAGACATCACCAATTTGGGACTTCAAATTAGCTTTGCCTTCACTGACTATCATCATTTAAAGAGAAATATATTTTGACAGTACAATTCAATATGACTTAATTTCAGTCCTTTTCTTAGACTCTTAGTTCTTTTGTGCCTGTTTTCTGTTCATTCTTGGCATCAGATTCCATGCTTTTTTTGGTATATAAATTATCTTTTTATTTTAATATAGTATTAGCTCTTCTGATCCTCAAAGTAATAGAATGCATTTTCACAAGAGAATCAAGTAGTGATGAATAGGTCTGTGAGCCCAAGTACCGAATGCCATATTTGTCGTATCCTTTATCAGTATCTACTCTCACAGTCGCACAAATAGAGAATGGACTCTCCTTATAATGTGGTGCCTGGTTGGCATTTACATCTACCAAATATTCCTCAATTCTATTTCCCTAATACCCAGTGTGTTTGGTATCCAAGATCGAGCCATGCAATCTAATAACAAATAAATTAGAATTTCAAGTCACATTTTTCCCCACAGCTTTAAATTAGGTTTTATCTTGCATGTTGTGTAATAATCAGTGCAAGGACATTTGTTTGCCAGAATCCAGCTGGAGGAAGATTCAGGCTTATCGTATTGTTACTCACATGGTTGAAACTTGACAATAATTATATTGTTGTTTCTGGTGTGAATTTTAATTTGTTTGCTAAAACTGAAAATATGAACCTATGTTGAGCTTTTCTTGTAAATGCCTATTCACAATGTATTATTAGGAAAGAATGTTAAGAAATTTTATCCTGTGTGTTTTCATTTCTCCTCGTGCAGGGAATGGTTCCGCTTGTCTCTCAAGGTGCCATGCATCAACTGCACATATTTATCTTTGTATTGGCTATTTTCCAAGTTTTATACAGCATCTTAACCATGGGCCTTGGAAGAGCAAAAGTAGGATGTTATGCTCTATTAATCAGAAAATTTAACATTTTGAAATAGAGACGTTCATAAAAATTTAGCTTGATTCTACTGCATTAATACTTATGTGATATGTCCATTAGATTAAATTTCTCGATTAAAAATTAAAATCATTTTCTATCTCTAGATGCGCCGCTGGAAAGTATGGGAAAAGGAGACTGAAAGTGTGGAGTACCAATTTTCGTATGGCAAGTATTTTCTGCAGTTGTTTTTTCGCCTTTTAAATTTTAATTGATTGTTGGTCAATAGATCTCTTAGATTATAAGGAATCAAGATAAAATATTCCTACAGATAATTCCATAATTTTTTTTTAATTTGTATAGTCTCAGAAAGCTTTGTTGTATTTTAAAAATTTATGCAGATCCTTCAAGATTCAGGCTTACTCATGAAACTTCTTTTGTAAGGCTTCACACGCATTTTTGGAACAAAATACCAATTATGATTTGGATTGTAAGAGATTCTTCCTTCTTTTGAGCTTTGAGAGGGAATTTTATTCATAGGACAAAACTATGCCTGAGAACCTTAGGATCTTCATTTGATGGCTACTACAGAAAATGATAAATCTTTCAGTTTGAGACTTTGAGTAATTCCTGTGTAAGAATTGCTAACCAAGTATATTAGTACTTTCCTTTAATTTGCAGGAATCCTTCTTTCGACAGTTTTTTAATTCAGTGACTAAAGTTGATTATCTGACATTGCGCCATGGCTTCATCTCTGTAATTTTCATACCATTCATTTTCACATTTTCCCTTTGTTTAGATCATCTTAGTTAAAGTATTATGGGGGCAACAGTGAGCACCAAGTATGTGTGGCGTTCATCATTGCAGGCCCACTTGGCTCCACGTAGCAAATTTAATTTTCGCAAATACATAAGTAGATCTCTGGAGGATGACTTCAAAGTAGTTGTTGGGATCAGGTTGGTAAAGCTTGTACCTCATGTTTAAAATCTCTTCCTTTAGCATGCACATAGTTTGATCTTAGTTTTTTTTTTGCATCATTTTCATTTGTGTATTAGTGTGGTCAGCATCGCAAGATAATTAATTTGGAGCTATTATTCACTTATCTTAATACTAACAGCAAGGGCACAGAGTTAATAATTACTTGGTTGGATGGGTGTGTTTTCAGTAGGGGTTTGTGTTGAATTATCTTTTTGGAATCTCATCCAATCCTTATAATTATGTTTTATTTCAGAATGAAATCATCCTCCATTCTCAATACTGGTCTTCATGTACTTGCAGTGTTGTGCTTAGCTTTGGATGGATTGATCCTTTTGTGTATACACCTCAATGATAATAAAGGCATCTCTCTTTCACTTTTTAAAAATATGTTTATTCTTGGTGTCTTTGAATACATTTAATATCAATTAGTATGGTTGTGTTTATGTTGCACAATTTACCCATCTTGCTCTCATTCAGATCACTATCCAACAAATGAGAGTAAATGATAAGCATGCGTTTGAAGGAGAGCCAATGATCATGATGAGGAGGTCAATTACATGGGATGAGGAGGTTTATTACATGGAATGAAGAAAGAGATCAAGAATTAGAAATTTGAGAAAACAATAAGGGAGGCCAACTACCTTCAAGTACAAAAAATGGCTTAATCCACAACTCAATATGAAAATGGTCTAGATTTAATTTACACTCCAATGGATAATACACTAGTGACTAAATTGTAGGACTTAATACATTACTAAAGCAATGAACATAGTAAGTACATATGATACTGGGATGTAAATGAAGTATTACTGAGAATCGGAGTAATTTATAGGCTGGTAGCAATCTTTGAGAAAAGATTTGTGGCTACCACTCTCTTTGCAATATAGCGGCAATTTCTAAGAAGAGATTTAAAGCTACAATGCCCAGATTTTACATTTAGATGACAATTCATTTATAGCTATTTTAAACTAGAAATTAAAAGTAAAAAAAAATGAAAGTTTGTATATGGAATCTGAAATGCTATGTGACAAGTGTTCCCCCAAGAAGTCAAGATTGAGTTATTGTAACATGAAACTTATAAAAATACAAAATTTAGATTCCCAAACAGTTTAGGATCTTTGATCCATTTATGTACTTTTATTTCTAGGGTTGCTGATCGACTTAGAAAAAAAGAAAGAAAGAAATCATATTAATGTCCATGGATGACTAAACATAAGTCAATGGGACTCAAGAGTACCTCAGATTTCAATAAAAAGTTCTAGGAAGAGAATCCCAGAGAGGCCTGTTAGGTCCCAAAACTGCAGGTCCACAATCCTAGAACATTTCTTACCATAGTTGTCGGGAGACACATCTTCAGCACCACACCAGTCCCATGAGACGCCAAAAACCAACTGAAAACTTTTATGAAGTCTCCCGTCATCTCCCAAGTCTCCGGAAATAAAAAACAGCGTCTCCCGTGAAGTCTCCCGTGTCTCCCACCAAGTCTCCACCATTTTGAGGGCAAAAAACATAAAAACTCAATTTTAAAAGGTAAAGAGGCATCATTTTAGCACGACTGGGAGGAGACTGAAGAGGCGATGACACTTTGATTGGAGAGGTGACAGCACTGAGATTGGAAAGGCGACAAGGTAAGTAGTATTATTACTTACTGGTTTCAACCCTTTTTCCGTCAAAGTCCTTTGTCAATAGCAATTCTAAATACTCCTATTCCTCAAGGGATGGACATTTTGAAGTTTTAGAAATATGGTGGCAAGGGAAATCCGCAAACGCATGTTTCAACATTCGATGCCATGTGTATGAATTTCTTCCACCATGATGCGTCGATGGTTAGCATTAAATAAAATGGCTAAGGAGGTGAGTGACCTGGGAAGGAGAAAGATAAAGGATGGAAAATGACCTTCCACATTTTGCAAGCCATTTGGAAAAATAAAATAAATTAAATAAAATGCCTTGAAGGTGGATGACCTAGGCAAGGGCCTAAAAATGTAATATCAAGGGTCATAAAGAGGTTTGCTCCCTTGGAGATAAGACAATAGAAATAAAATAAGAATACTTTATTGAGGTTGGCCAAGATTGGAGGATAAAAAAAAAGCAAATAAAATAAATATTTTGCCTTGAGGAGGTCAGCCAAATTTGGAGGGGAAAGGTGGCTATAAATATAAGAACAATTGAGGTCATTTCATCTAGGCGTATGTTTGGCATGGATTCATATCATATTTTCATTTGGTGATTCTTCTCTTTGGCTGCAACTTTGGTTGGGCTTTATTCCAAGGACAAAAACCCTTGTGAATACGGTGACTTGGACGAAAACCTAGCTCATCTTGTGGAGGACTCATAACGGACTTCTAATTGCACTTCATTGGAGACATTTGGAGGTTTGGAGCATCATTGCATAATCAGATTTACAGATCAGATTTGGAGCTGCATTATTGTGGCATTTTGTGTGCATGTTGCATTAGGGTTTTTCCCTAATTTGGAGCGCCACTTTGGAGTAGAATTGAGTGCCCATTTTTGGAGGGTGATTTTGTACTTCTAGAGCAGCAAAACCTAAGCGCTTGCCAAGGAAGGATTCACCCATCTAGGGTTTGATGTTTGAAAACTAATTTGCATATTTGTGGTATGTACAATCTTAGTTTTAGATCTGATTTATAGAGCAGAAATCTAGGCGTATGTTTGGCATGTTTGAGCCCATGAATTCATTGAAAAATCAGTCCAGAATATTCAGTTTTGTAACAGGAGAAATTACCGACAGAAAATTAGATTTGTATGTGGCATTTGGATGCCCTATCTTGTGTTTTTCATTATGGATTTCATGTTTGATATGAATATCAATTGGTAGCATCATTTGGCGTGTTTATTTGTCATGTTTGGGCGCTTGTATGGTCGCTGTGATATTTTGTTTTCAGAAATCAGAATTAGGGTTTGAATAGAAATAAAAATCAGAATTTTAGGGCAGATCCCATTGGAGATATTATATTAAGCTAATATTATCGAATCTGGTTGACATATTTTTGGATTGATTGGAATCCTTATAAAAAAAATTCTTGTCGTTATCGTTCTTATGTATGAATCCCTTTGACTGAAATTTTCTTTTTGAGGTAGAGGACTCCATGTCTCTTGCTTTCTTGATGGCACCATGTAGTGTAGATGGACTAAGTGCCTTAATCCAACACCTCAACAGATTTGAAAGCCCATCCATAAATAAAACAATTAGCCTCCTCTCTAAAATATCAGTTACCAAAATTGATAAGCTCTGAAAATCAACAATGTAAGCATCAACAAAACCCCATTGCTTAAGTTGTGCCAACTCCTTAAAGTTCAATTCAGGATCCTTTTTATCTTGCAACTCTTGTTGTGTGGGTTCATTTTCAACTTGAGGGTTATTCCTTGGAGGAAAGTTAGGCATTAGAGGCCTAGAGTTGGCTGTTCCAGTCCTAGTACGCTGACTTGCAGCTCTGTTATTAACTGAACCATCCCCATTTCCATTGTTTCTTTCATGTCCATTGTTCCCACCATTGTTCCCACCATTATTATTACTGTTATCATTGTTTCCCATAATATGTTGGGTCATTAGGGCACACATTTGAGTTATATTTTGTTGCACTTACGTTGTCTTCTAGCAAGGTCATTTAGAATGTTTCTTGTGCTTGATTCCTTGTGGTCTCTATGCTCTCTATCACCCATGTCTACTTCAACCCTTTCAACACATGCAAATATATCAGTTTCTGGTGATCCTTCAAGGTTAGTGTTTGACCTGTTTTTCCTTAAGTAATATTGATGTGTGTTAGGTTGCATTACTCATTCCAATGACATGTAAACTGTTCATTCACATAGAACCCTCTAGGATGGCAAGATACTCTGCTTTGATACCGTTGTAGACTTGTAGTGACCACCCTTTATTTATTTTTATTTTTTTGTGTTTTGAATATTGATTTGAGTTTTGATGGTAAAATGGTGAATGCAATAAAACAAAAATATTTGCAATGATACTCATGTAATGAACCTTCCTAGTTCTGCCCCCAAATTGCTGAATATAGGCTCAAGGTATTTTGTCAAATGCTTTTCATGCAACCTTAAGCTTGCTGGTCTGAACCTTTTTAGTTTGATATATATGCACCAAATGATGTGAAATATAATTCTAAGTGTTTACAATCAATGCTAAGATGTCTAAACAATGTGTTAGATGCAAATGCAACTTCCTTTTGACCTTCCAAATGCAAATACATGAATTTCATGAACAAAATGATCACCTACAGCCAATTGACATTTTGTCAAACAATTGGCATGCATGCTAATAAGTTGAGTACATTGATATTATAATGCTCATGAGTTAGCCAAGACTCTTGGCAAATTACAAATCGATTTCTCTAATTTGTGATAATTGCTGGTAATTGAAATGCAACCTACAGCAATGATGCAACTAATTCATATGCAATGAAATATGAACAATAAAGGTGGAAGAACCTGGCTGCCAGCAATGCCTTTGGAAGAGAATGAAGTAGCAACAATAAACAAGACCAAATGATTATTCCTCTAGCCAAAATCAAAACTCCTATTAGCCGCCCCTGTTTTTCTAAGTGATGCTAATATAAAATGATGGCGCACTCAAAACAACCTCCATTGACTTCTAGCAAGGTCGCCCAGCCTTCAAGGAAGAAGCGCCTCCTCTTTCAATCAAAATCGACCCAAAGATGGGCTGCTTCATACAAAAAACGTGGTTCCAAAATGCAGACTTGTATGACTGAAATTTCATGTCAGAATTAAAGGGAATGCTAAATGCTGTAAATTGATCCCCTTATTTAACCAAATGATGCTGAAACAATTGTAGAAACCCTTGGCTCCACAACTGAAAATATCAAAGCAATATTCAAATCTGGGTGCCTGAGAATGAGCTCTTAAGTCCCTTTTATTATTTTCTTGTGAGAGTTCAAACACTTTCCTAGCCAATGTGGGATAAAAGATATATTCCCAATTTTAATTTTCACTTAACGCACTTTATAAAATTAAAGTGACTTTATTATTATAAAGTTACATTATAACTTTATAATAACATTTAAATATATTATTCCTTAGTCACTTTAAAAATCACTTAAATGAGGGTCATGGCCCCATTGCTCATTATAATTGCACTTTATATTTAATTATTAATAAAGTATTACTCTATTAATAATTAAAATAACATAACTCCATAAATACTCATTATTTCTCGATTCTGTTTGAACCAAGGAGTTAACCACTGCATCCACCGTGCATCCAACTGCCTTACTAAGAATAGTAAGGGTCCCTCTCTATCAACCACTGATTTACTATCATTATCTGATCAAACCAACGGTGTAAAGGATTGGCACTACAAATGAAGTCTGTTTAGGTGGCCTGCTATAGATAAAAACCTTGATTGTCCTGAAATAGTCACTTACTATAAATAGTAGTGTGCCAAACTGAGTCCAACGAAGGTTAAATTTGAACTCTCACTGATCACTGGAGGCGAAGCCATACTGAATATTGCCAAATAAGACCCCCTAACCATCTGCTCTAGCCTACAAGGGTCAGGAATAGGCTAAACCATCCACAGTCATGGTCACGCTAAAAAGGGGACATTACAAATGTGTGTTAGGTTGCATTACTCATTCCAATGACATGTAAACTGTTCATTCACATAGAACCCTCTAGGATGGCAAGATACTCTGCTTTGATATCGTTGTAGTGACCACCCTATATTTATTTTTATTTTTTTGTGTTTTGAATATTGATTTGAGTTTTGATGGTAAAATGGAGAATGCAATAAAACAAAAATATTTGCAATGATACTCATGGAATGAACACTGAAAATATTAAATATTTGAAATACCCACTAGCTGGAAATGAATTTCAGAATATCATAGAGTTTGGACAGCAATATAATAATGGATTTAACAATACCTAGATGGCCAAATCATCTCAAAATGATTTTACAAACATATCCATTTTCTGCTGTGTATGAAACTTCTGGAAATTGATTGTAAACAACTGTGGCTCCAAAAATGGCATCAAACCCTTTCAAACCCTAGCTGCTCCAACTCCAATTTAGTTGTTGAGTGTAGCATACACCATGGTGCCCCCAAACCAGCCAAAATTCCCTTCAAAACCTAGGTGCTTTTCCCTAGGAAACCCACATCCCTCCTCGAGGCTGTACAGCCTACACAAGGATGGTAAAGCCAGCAAATTGAAGGCTTCAAACTGAATATTTTGACACTTTAAATTTGCTGTTTGATCTTCACAAATCTGCCTAACAATGTCTGCTTAAATGCTTGGCAAACAAACTGAAAATTTGTATCATTGAAGCTCCCGTGTAGTTGCTATTCGAAACCACCCACAAACCAACTAAGAAAGGTATTTCACTTTTGCAGTTGATATTTTCTATGAGGGTTTTTGTCCTCACAAAGCTCTTGGATAAACCAGCAATAATCTGTTATCAAACCATAAGCATACTTGCTAAATGAGCTCCAAAGCACTGTTAGTTTTCTTCCTCCAAATCCCACACCCACCTTCGGAATTTAAAATATTAACTTTATTTTTTAAATTCTTATGTCTCCCATTTTGGACGCCCCCCCTTTAGTTATAACATTTATTTTACTTTTAAATATTTCCTTATATCCCCTAGGCATCCCCTTATAAAGTCACCTTTTTAATATTTGAAATAACGATAAGTTAAATATTTAATTAACTTTATAACATTAGCGTTATATAAAATAACCTTCCTAATAAAATGAAATCACCAAACAACATTAAATGTGTAACCCAACTATGTGGGGGTGTAACCCAACTATGTGGGGATGTAACCATTACCAATTGGCAAGGTGAGTGCTGAAATGGTGACTTACTAAAAATAGCCATAATTGACAAAGTGCTTGAAAACACCCCAAGAAATGTCATTGTGAAGCTTCTAATGGCTTGAGCTCAAAGCAACACCTGGAAAGGCCTCATAGGCTGAATTGCAAGTCTCCAAGATCCGATTAGTTCCCTAATCCCACCACATTAGCCTATGGGAACCTCAAAGATTAGGTTAACGGTCACCAATTGTTAACAGCTTAGGAAGGGGACATTACATGCTCTCCTAGATGAGTCTTGAGAAAATTTTCTTTGCTCTATTCTCTAGGTCCACAAGCTTCACATAAAACATTGATCTTCTTAAAAGTGGGAAGATCAACATTCATTTGTTGTCTTTGCATCTCAACGAGTGAAGGCACATTTAGGTACCCAAATTTCAAAATCCAAATATGTTGTGGAGACATGGTTAGTCTAAACCATAGCAGCAAGAATATTTTGGCGAAAAATTTGACAAATCAAAAGCATAAGAATTTTTAAAAGATTTGGGATTTAATTGAGAAAAAATTGGATTACCAAATAATGTAGAAAATGCAAAGAAGAAGAGAAAAAACTAATTGTTTCTAAATTGAAATGCATTTCAATAGTTTAGATATATAGAGAGCAAATCAAAATGAGAGTGGGGGTTAGGGGATGGTATCCCCTAGTGGGATCGAGGGGTAGCACCCCTCATAGGGTTTTGGGGATAGTGCCCCTTGTGGGATTTGGGTGTTGCCTCTTTGGCATGATATAGGGTGGGGTTGAGAGGTGGAGCCCTTGCCATCAAGCCCAAATTAAAGCCTTTGAAACCACATAGACCTTCATGGCTCGTGCCATTTTTAATTATTTTATCACTTATACCAAGCTCCAAGACTGCTTCAAACCTTTTAAAAAATGCTCGACTTTCATGCTTTTAGATGTGAGTGTTTTCAAAATTTTATTCCTTTTTTTTATCAATAATTTTATAATGTCAATATATAAAATAGAATAAATGCAATAAAAAAATATAAAAAATAGAATTAACACAAATTAAAAATATATTAATTATAATTTATTATTTCATAATATTATGATATTATTATTTTTAGACTGTAGGAGTCGGTCGGGTATCCGTCCCCCTATAAACTGCAGTGTGCCTAGTAAACTTTTTTCACGTGACCGATGGCACTAGCGTGACACGCCCTCTAGTACCACGGGTTTGGGGGGGGACTAGACCTCGTGACCTCTTGCCTACAATAGGATGCTTTAGCCAATCGAGCTAGGCCCCCCACCCCATAATATTATGATATTATTAAAATAAATATCCATTCATCATTTTATAATAATATAATACTATTAGTAATAAATATCCAACTTATTAAATTTAAATACTAAAAAATACTAAATACACCTAAAGTAGAGTTTAGATTGAAACATCTTCACAATATTCAAACTATAGATTAAAATAAATTAAACTTTTCATACATCTATTTTTAAATATCAAATTTAATACTTTTGTTTTAATTAAAAGTTTTTTACAATTATTTAGCACATCAAACTGCTGAGTTTAGATTGAAACATCTTGAAAATATTCAAAATATAGATTAAAAGAGATTAAAACATTCAAAATATATATTAAAATAAATAAGCTTTTTTATACAACCAGTTTACTTGACGACATACGACATTCAATAATTTTCATATTTCTTTTCATTGAGAGCATCAAAGTCAACATTTGGTTCAAGTTTATGTGAACTACAATCATCTACATTGCCACTCCCACTAGTTGTGTCATATGTAGAAGCTGCACCATCTATATGGACTTTGGCAAGTTGGGCAACAAGAGTGTCTAAGTTGGCATACTTAGGAGTTAGATCCTAATTCCTTGTCACCACCTCATTTGTAATCAGGTCTCTTATGTGATAAGAAATGCAAATTCTCAACATTTTTTGTACCTAATTAGTCGTGCTTGATTGAGTGGATAAAGGAGTATGTACTTCAATACAGCTTAGCTAAAGAACTTGTAACTTGTTGAATTTGCATACAATATTTATAGTTATAAAACAAAACTATAATATATAGCAACAGAAAAAAATGAGGAAGTTAAAAAAAAAAGCATATTTGAGATAGAACTTTTATTGCAAGAGGTAGTAGGTAAATAGAGCCTTGACCATGTAGGTAGCACCATTCATGAGCATCTTTCTTGTACTTGTCTTGAGGAGTGCAAACATCATGATTCTTTGAAGATGTGAAGTGGTCAAACTCACTCAAGACAACACTTTGGATATTTACATTTGGAAATAT
>VDFB02380407.1:0-10974 GCA_007258455.2 Sequoia sempervirens | reverse complement strand
GTGTTCTCTTGAGTTGATCTAGGACATCGTAGCAATTAGGAACGGATCTAGATGCAGGGACTCTGTTTGGCTGGGATGATCTTGCGATGGTAACTTTTCCACCTCTTGTGGTGACTCCACAATCTTTGGCATGGGCGCCCTTGATAGTAATGACCATGCAATTTTCATCTAGGGAGGCGACAACTGTTTCATACACATGATTTACATTTGAGTGGGTACCTTTCACTTTATCTTTTTGATTCCCTTTGTTGCCATGATTCGGCATCGGATTCGTGTATATCTTAAGATCCTGATTTCCTGTAGGTTGTTCCACATTTATAATTCTTTTATCGATGAGATCTTGAACGATGTTTTTCAATCTCATGCAACTATTTGTGGTATGGCCTTTGATTTTATGGAATTCACAAACTTGATTCTCATTATACCAATTAGGAGGTTTCACATCCGGTTCTTCGTAATTTTCAAAGGTAGGCACTTTGATGAGTTTTTTGTCGATTAGCTTTTTCATGATGTCTTCAAGTGGTTCCCCAAAAGTGGTATATTTTTGCTTGGGATAACTGTTGCACTGGGGTGGTCCTCTTTGATCATTGA
Organism: Sequoia sempervirens; assembly: GCA_007258455.2. Lineage (NCBI taxonomy): Eukaryota > Viridiplantae > Streptophyta > Pinopsida > Cupressales > Cupressaceae > Sequoia > Sequoia sempervirens. Next base: position 10,383 of record VDFB02380407.1, on the reverse strand, counting down.
GATTATTGATTCTTGGATTGTTGTTTGGTTGGTGTGTCGTGTGATGATTGTTTTGGTGTTGAAATTGGATTTGCGGTGTGGGTATATTTTGGCTAGGAGCACTAATGACCACCTTGGCATCGATGACAACATCATTAGTAATGTTTTTTTTCCTTACCCACGTGCGAGGTTTATCATTGTAATTGGATGGTGGGTAGTTGTTTTGTTGTTTGTGGTATGATTTTGATTTCGCGGGTTGAGTTATAAGGGCTCTTTCAATGCTGAGTGCCTTGGGGATCAATTGATCATATGTGGTGATGCCCTCAACCTTGAGATGAAATGCCAAGCGGCCTTCAAGGTTGGCTATGATGGTGCAAACTTGTTATTCTTTTGGCATGGTCCACTTGCTCCAATTGGGCTTGGATCACCATCGTTGTAAGAATGAAGCGAATGATTCACCCTTTCCTTGTTTTAGAGCTGAGAGTTCTTCTAGACTAACATCCATTGCAATGTTGCATGCATAATTTTTGATGAATGCATCCATAATTTCTTGGAATGTCCTAATGCCTGAAGGTAAGCGAGAGAACCATTCCATAGCGTGGCCTTCCAAACTCCTAGGAAATAGTCGCATCAAATAAGTATCATCATATGCAACTTCTATGCAATGTACCTGGAATTCCCTGATGTGATCTTTAGGGTTTCCTGTCCCTCGATATTTGTCAAACTTAGGGATCTCAAATTCCTTAGGGAACGGTTTCATTACTAGGCTCCTATCAAATGGATACAGACACAAGTTGCTTGGTGTCTTTGTTGTTTGCCTTGATTGAAGATCAAGCACTTGTTGCGAGAGCAACCTGATTTGTGTCATCACATCATTTTGCAGATCAGGGGGTGGGATGAAAGTTTTTTTGGGTGTTTCAATTGTGGGTTGGATGGGTGGGTTTGTCGGTGTGTTGTTCGATGGTATCTGTATGTTCTGCCGAGCTAGGTAGGCTTCCACCTACTGTTGTATGAACAACGCTTGCTGTTGATCTTGTTGTCATTGCACTAAGATTTGTACTTGTTTTTGCACTTATTGTTGTTCCAACAACGCTTGTTATTGTTCCAACATCGCTTGTTGTTGGGCTGCCAATTCAGTTGCTTCTTGCTACTCTTGATATTGCTTTATTTCTTGCTGATATGCTTGCAATTGCAATGCTTGTCTTTGTGCAAGAAGTTGTGCTTGTGCTTGTGCATGTTGTGCTTGATATTGGGAATTTTCCTGAGCTTGTGCTTGTGTTACTTGTGCTTGGGCTTGTGCTTGTGCTACTTGTTGTTGTAATAGAGCTTGTGCTTGAGTAGTTTTTTGTGCTTGTAATGCTTGCAATGCTTGAGTGGCTTGGGCGACTTGTTGTTGTTGTTGCAATAAATCTTGGGCTTGTGTGGCCTGTTGCACTTGTAATGTGGCTTGTGCAACTTAGGAAGCTTGCGCAGCTTGAGCGGCTTGTTGAGTAGCTAGCTGTATGGCCTTTTGTTTTTGCACTTGTTGGAATCCCCTTTGAAAAGTGGCTTGCAATGTCACGTTGTATTGACTTGATGTGGTGGAAGTTGGTGGTGGTGGATTTGGAATGGCGTTTGATAATGTCGTGTTGGTGGATGGTGGTATTGATATGATGGTTTGAGTGATAAGCGGTCTCGTTGATGTGATTGGTCTTTGAGAGACCATGCTTTGTGATGTTAAGGGGGTGCTTGATGATGTTGCAATTGTTTGCGCATTTGTCATCTGTTGTTGCGATATCGACAACAAATTTTGAGCGTTTGGCATAATGCTTTGATTGATATTTGGGATGTTGGTTTGATTTACACTTGGTAGAGGGGGAAGCCCTAAACCAAGGAGTGGTGTGGATAATAATGGCAATGGTCAAAGAGGTAGAAATGTAAGGGGTGTGAGTCCTTGCAAAAATGTTGTGGTGTCAAAAATACCCCCTGGTCCGAACATGTCTCCTTCCTCTTGCTAATTTGTGAGGAGGGAAGTTTGAGGTGTTGTGTAAAAAAATGATGATGATGGATCATGATGGAACGTGAGAGGAACATTCTTGTGTAATGGGTTTTCGGGTATGTTTTGTTCCAAGGTGGTATTCGCATCCAAGTTTTGATTATTAACAAGGGGGTGTGCTTGAATAGCATTGAGAAATGCGCTTCCCTTATTAACATTGGGTTGGGTTGGAGCAAAAGATGTTGTGATTTGCAGAATGTTTTGTGTGATGTTTTTGGATGGGGGTGTGGATGAGATGGGAATGGTGGATGAGATGGGAGGAAAATATGTCTCCACCATGGTGCTTACGTCAAAATCCGAGGGTAATTTGGCCCCTTGTTTTGCTAGTTCTAGCATGTATAATGAAAGATTGAGCCTCATCATGATGTTGATGATTTTATGTTTCTCTGGATTTTGGAGCATTTTAGTTATTTCTTCGCAAGACATCCCAAAGGTAAGATCCTCTCCTTGGTTTTCTTCTTGCGGATTTTGGGATGATGAAATGGTCAAAGGATTGCTTGATTCGGCGGGATTCATCTCAACGTTTGTTTGGCTAAGATCGCTTGAAGTGGGTGTTTCTTTGTTGGCTTCCATGCTCTTGTTGTATTGAGATCTAGTTTGAACCATAAAACAAGGATCAATTTTTCAAGAATAGGAGAGGTGAATCTCTTGGTTCTTAGGATTGATCTTTACTTTATGCCCAAAGTAGAAAATTTTAGGATATCTTAAGGGTCAAGAGGTGTGATACGATGATGATGAAAGGGATGGATGATGTGGATGTTTTTGTCTTTTGATAAATCTTAAAGGAGATGCTAGGCTTTTAGGACTTTCGAATATGTTGTGGATTTTGATTTTGATTTGATTTTTGGATTTGGGATTTGTCCTTGATTTTGAGTGCTTTTGATTTTGAACAAAAAGACCCTAAGATGTTGGATGATTTATCTAAGGGATAGATCTACTCAAAGGATGATAATTTGAATACATGCGGGGAGAAGGATGCATCTACCCACACCTATCCAAACAAGATGATAGTTTCACTAAGCATATGAAGAAGGATTCATCTACATATACTAAGCTAAACAAGATGATTTTGATAACTTTGACTAAACATATGCAAAAGGATGCATCTACACATACTTAGCCAAAGGTGATTTTGATAATGTTTTTAAGGATTTAGTCTCAATGATTTCGATGATGATGATTTTTCCAAAAAGCCTAGCATTAAGGGTGATTTCAAGATTTTCCAAAAGGTGATTGTGAGATGATTTTTGTTTTGATGTTTGAAGGATAGATGAAAAAGATTTTGATTTGCTTTGATCCTAAGATGAACCTAAAAAAGACACTTTGTTTGCCTAGACCTAAGTATTGAAGAACATGCAAATGCTTCCTAGAGACCTTTATAACCAAAGAATGATTCAATTTGGAAATACACTTTCGGATTCCCAACCAATGATCTCATTTTGGCCTTTTTCAGAAATCATGAGTCTTCAACATACATGAAAGTTAGATGCTTGACCCCACTGGCTCCCCTCCACGACACTCACTTATACAGGGGCAGCCAAGCATCAACACCCATGAAACTCCCATGGCATGTTTTTCATTTCTACTAAAGACCGTAAAAGTGTGGGGTGGCTTCAGAACGACCGTTCTTGCACCAACAAATAGATTAAAGGATTTTGACGAATTCTATCACATGGGTTTTAATAAGGACTTTCCGTTCATGGAGATTGACCCATACGACAAGAGTCCCCTTTCGGATCCATCTTGTCGAATCAACCACATGATATTGGCATTTACTCCAATACCCACATTTATATACCAATTGGAAATAATCTTGGCTTTAGAGTGTTACTGGTTGAGTCGTTCCCTTGGGTGAGTACTTTTTCCCCAAGGCAGGCCCTCTAGGATAAACAAAAGCAAATAAGGAACAATATTCATAACTCGATCAATCCTTGTTGGCAACAAAGAGAGAGAATATATGCAACAATGCCCCCACTCACACTCGCACAAAATTTTGTTCAATTTCAAAACCCAAATTGAAGTGTGGAGGTGATTGCTTTGTCTCAACCTAAAATCATGAAAAAGGCTTTTTGATTCTCAAGATCGCTATAAAGCACGAGAGAAGCGCATACATCCTTTTTCAACGAGGTTAGTTTAAGTAAGCCTTCACAAAAACAAAGTTGCACTTGTTCTTTTTAAATCCAAAAAGAAAAATGTGAGTTCTTTTTAAGCACCAAAAGACAAGTGTGAGACATTTTGTTCAATTGTTAACCGAAAACGAACTCTAGTGTGTTGTGATCCTAATGTTCATTTTAGCCCTCTTGCAAGAAATGGAAAGATTCTTTTTAAACCCAAACGAAAATTAGTGTCCTAAGAAAGAAGGGATAACAATTTCGTGAAAAAGTGTTAAGCAAACATTAAAGTGTTTAAAAACACTTTGATTTGATGAAACATCCTCCTCATGCTTCTCCTTTCTTTGTTTTCGATTTCCAACCTACAAGGAAGAAAAACTAGTTAGATTCTAGAAAATACAGAAATTAAAAGGCAGAAAATAGAAGACAAATTAATCATCAATCAAAAAGCACGTGCTAAAATTAAATTTTCCCTTTTTACTCCCCTCCAGCGTCGCAACTCGTAACTGCGTCGCAGTTTTATTTTCAAACGGTGCCCTCATAGCGCTGCTTGCCAGTCAGCGTTGCTCTGTGTTGGGGCAGTGAGCTCAACTGTGTCACACTTTTTTCCCAACTTCACAGTTTTCTTCCAGCGTCGTAGTTTGATATTTTTTGACAATTTCTATGAGTCAATGAGTCTAGCGGCGGAGTTACAAATTCAAATATTTTGGTGGGACGAGTCCAACATTGTGGTTTTAATTTCAAGCGGTGCCATATAGCGATGCTGAAGAGTCAATAGTGCCAAAACAATGACGCTGAGCTCCCAGCGTTGGAATTTTCTGTGTATGAGTAAAAATGCAGAAATTTTAAGAAAAGATGAGAAAGAATGATTCCAACCCTCCTTCTAGCGCCAAATGTGCGAACCCCAACCCTAGTACCTACAAAACAACAAGAATAAACAAGTTAAACAAGAGATTGCAAGCTAAAACAAGGATTCCCCATGAAATCCATTTACAAATTCAAAACAGGAAAGAAAACAATGAAGAACACAATAAAACAAGAAAATAGGTTGAATCCTAATTTAAATGTGCAAACTCATGATCCCATGGTGGAATTGGTGCCAATTTGATGTGAAAATTGGCCCTTTCCCAATTCCTAAGATGCAAACTTGATATGTTGAAGATGATTGATCCACTTTTTTCATGAAGGATGAGAGCTCCAAAGCAAAATCTACAAAAACCTAGCTAAGAACTCAATAATGATGGATGAGAATAGCTAAATATTTTAGCATCATAACTTTGCATATTTTGTGGATGATCAAATGAGGATATGAGCTCTTTTATTTATAGAATGCCAAGATGGATGAATGTCCAAATTTGAGCAATGTGGGACTAACATTCATCCAATGGAATGATGCCACTTGTCAATCTATGAATGGATGAAGGATGTGCAAGATTTGGGGATTGTGCCAATAAATGCATATTTTTGAATTTCAAATTTGTTGAAATGACTTGCAAGAGGGAAGGGAAATTGCAATAAATGCCACTTGGATCAAGGCAAAAGACATGTAAGATGAAGTTATTGCCTTGTTCGATGTACATGTTGACTTGGAAATTTTGAATTCAAATTGAGAGAATATTCCAAAAGATGCCTTGTGAGGAAAATAGAGATTTAATAAATGAATTAAATCTATTTTCATGTGTAACTTGCAAAATCTAGAGGATTGGACATGAGATAAGATTAAATTAATCAAGGGTTAATTAATTTAATGAGAGAGGTTAGATGATATGACCTATTTGACTCAAATTTATGGATTTATTTAAATCAAATAAGAGAGGAATATGATAAGAGATTAATTAAATAAAGATTTTGATTTATTTAATTAAAAGAAATGCTGTTAGATTAAATCAAATAAGGTTTTAATTTATTTAATTTAATGTATAGACTTTAGAGATTTAATCAAATAAAATTAATTATTTAATTAAATAGGGATAATTAGATCAAATGGATTGATTTAATTAACAAAAGAGATGACTTGATTAGATAAAATGATTTATTCAATTAAGAGAGGAATATTGATGAATTTAATCAGATAAGGAGATTTGATTAAATGGTTAGACCGAGGGATGATTTAGGATGAAACAATGTTAGTAGTCAGGATCATATGCACAATGTCAATCGGTATATTTTACGTGTCTACAATTATTTATTATCAAAGAAATTATTAATAACTAATTAAGCAAACTTGATTACAATAATATTGTTCAAGGGGCAAGTACTAATAAATAAAAAATTATATAGTTGTGTCGCATATATAAAAATATATAGATATGAAAAATAATTATGAAAGAAAAATGAACTTTCTCAAAAGCAAATGTTATTTACATATAAGTTTATATTAATTAGTGATAAGTTGAGAGTAATAAATTAGATAATTATGTTGTATATAAAAAAAGAAATACAATTATAAAAAATGAATTTTCTTTCTAAGAATGTAGTTAATCAAACAAAAATTAATTTAGACTAATTAGTGATAAGTTAGAGTAATAAATTAATAGTTTCAATAGACACATTAATTAAAAACATATATATTATAAAAAGAATTTGTTGGAGAGATAACTCTAGTGTCAAATCCTTATTATATGAAAAATGATACAAAATATTTAAAATTTATTATATTGAGAGGCATTATATAATTGTATAATGGGATGTGAAGAACCCATGTACATGAAAACCTCCCCTTAAACCACACTTTCAATAAAAAATTTAGTCATTAATTGCAAATTATTTTTATAAAAAAATTGTTCATCATGAAAGAACAAATGACTTTTGAACATTGGGATGGGCATGAGGAATATTCAAAAGAGAGGAAGCCTTCTAGGATAATGCTTAGGGTACACCCTTAACCCAAGCATGGGACTTAGAAACATATTTTGGAAGACCTTCCTTATAATCCTAACTCAACATTATTTCTAGCCCTAGAATGCTTAGTTTTAATAATATAATTAATAATAAGCATGATTGGTTTTTATAAGATAGGGTGAGAAAAATGTCTCACTCCCAAAAGTTATAAAAATAGCATAAAATAGAAGTTCAACAAAATAACAAAATGCTACACCAATGTAGTACCAAAGGGATGAAAAAACATAACAAAAATAAACAAGTTAAAAACAACAATAACCTAGTGATCTTTAAGTTGTGGAGGCTCGTAAGCACATTCCACTCATCAACTATCTAGTTCAACTTCCCGTTGCACACGTCCAAATCTTTCTCCTCATTGTTCTACTTGGCCTCATGAATTTTATTCAAATTCTTATTTTCTCCAATTTATTTTTCCTTTGATTATTTTCCTCTTATAGGATGGTCGTAGAAGTGGTAGAACACTCCATCAAATCTATAATAATAGAGATAATTTGAGTCGTTGTATCCTCGAGCTAAGTCATTTTGTTCCCCATCATTTCATATGTATCCTCTTCATAAACTAATGCAGGAGCATCCATGATGGCTAGCAATCTTGAATCAACCAAAAAAAAATTTAATTTTAAATTTGCTTTTGCATTTTATGTTAGGAGGATAATTTCATGTTAGGAGGATAATTTGAATAAGTTGAGCATAATTATATTTAATTAAATAAATGTCACCCTTGTTATGCAAGTTGGCAAGTGGGGTAGTGGTGTAGTTGCACTTTTTTGAAAAATCTGAAAAACAGATTTTAGGCATTAGGATTGTGGGAAATACAAAATGGCATAAAAATCATTTATTGATTTTTCTATTATTGAAACCATCCATTCTAGGAGAAGTGGGCATAGGTTTTCCAATTAAGAAAAAATCTAATTTTTGGATTTTTGGGAGAGGAGTTTTGTTGCATGTTTTGGCATTCATTTGTTGTTGCAGGTTTGGAGAAAGGGAGAGTTGGGCATGGTATTCTCTAAGGGGGTTTTGAAGGTTTTTTTTTGAAACTTGAGAAGACTAAGGCAACCATTAAATATTGAAGGCTCCATGGTTGAAGATTGAAGGTTCTAGGTGATTGTTTGCAGGAGGAAAAAGAAAATTTGGAGGTGCTTATGAAGCACATAGATTGTTTTTGTTGTTGTAGCTTGTTTTTGTGTTATTTTCATATTAGGTAAAGGGAATTTTTTTCTTCCTTTCAATAATTTGTTGACTAAAAACAAATTGTAGTCATATTTCCATGTTGTGCAGATTTTTTGTTGCAAATTTCAAAAGAATACATGAAATCTTGTTGCAGATTTTCTTGTATTGTTGTGGTTGTTTGAATTGAATTTCAGAGAAGAGGATTCTTGAGAATTCCTCTTACATTATAAACCTACATTTTTACTTTTCTTTTTTATATTCTCTTCATCTTTTTACCCCAACTTTGGTCATTACCCTTAAGATTGGTGCCCCTACCCAAATTTTTTCAAAGTTTAGATGATTGCCGGTGTTTCATTGAGTTCTTCCAACCTTGGTGGGAACTTCCCAAGTTATTCTAACTCTATATTACACCACCTTCCCTTCAAAATTGTTCATTAGCTTATTTGGGCATTGTGTTATTCAATTGTTATAACTTTATGAGTGATTGAAGTACTTTATGAATTCTTTATACTTGAAACTTTAATGTTGGCATTTTGTACTTGAGGTTGGATAACCTATCTAAATGACCGTCGATGATGAAAATTTAAAGAAGTTTCAAGTATGGGCAGGAGTTTCAGTTGGTTTTAAAACCATCAGGGACCTATGTGGATGCCTCATCAAGTATTGACCCATGTAATCTGAAGATAACTACTAAAATTTGGCTATAATATTAGTAATATTGTCAATTACTTCCTATTAGGAAGAAATGACAACCTCATCGCAAATAGGGCTCAAAGATGGAGTGATAACAAACATCCTCTACCCAACCAAGGCCCTAAATTTTGGGGTTTTTTGATCTATAGGATGGTAAGCTTCCATGTCATAGACCCTACTACGCCCCTACCCCAAATGAGGTGGTAAAATTAAATAATTAATGTTGAAGCCTAAATCAACCTTAGCGTATAGTTGTTGTACAAAATAAAATGGAATTTGGTCATTATTTGGATAATGATCATGTGCTACAAAAAACACAGATAAACAAATAGGGTCATCCCAGGGCATATGCACCTAGTCACCTGATATGCCCTCACCTAATATCTAGTGGAATACTAGGGAAAACATTATGTTTTTATAGTTTCTTTTGGCACACTCAACAAGACTATACTCAAAGGAACATCACCAAAAACTTGATCTCACACTTGGGCAAGAATGACTGCTAAAGTCTCCCTGTAATATGCATGGAAACCTCCTAATGAACAAATCTCTAAAATCATATCACAATTGGTTTTGTACACCCCAATGGTTGAAGGGTCATCTAAAATCAATCTCAATCTCTAAATCTCTATATCATTATGTTTCTAAAGCCCATCCATATCGATGTTGCACAAAAAATAATTAATTTCTAATTTTAATTTGCATGTACTATTCATTACACGCGTGTGTACACAATACATGAAAAAACAAGTGATACATTTCATCCTAAAGGCCCATCAAGCTAAATTTAAAATTTAAATTTCATTTAACCTAGATTGTACATATACTAGTTCAATCTAGTTTTCAAATTTAAATTCTTAACATAAATTTAAATTCTAATTTATAGAGTGAGACAATTTATTTCAAGAAAGAGGTTTTAACCAAATGAGAACACGATCATTGGAGGCCCGAATTATTTCAAGAACATGGCTCCAACATACAAGTAATGTAAACCCAATAGCATGACAAACAAGGTAATATGTAAGTTTAATAGTTCTAATGTGTACATGTTATTAACACATGTCTCAATGATATTTTCAACGTATGATAGATAGAGGTTATTTGATCTAACATGTGGAAATTTAGCAAGGTAAGTTCAAGTACATATATGTAACTAGATATTAAAAATACAAGTAGGTTGGAACTAAGTCATCACTAAACCCTACATTTAATATTAAGATTTTTTTAAAGAATAATGTGGGTAACACAACCTAAAAAGAGTAGAGCCCTCACGGGTAGTGGAGTTGGCTTGGGTTGCGGGTTTGCTCCCCACTAGTTCTAGGTTCAACTCTAAGGCCTGGGCTTACTCGATGCACGTGGTTTGTGGGCTATTGTGTGCATACCTAGGGGACTAGTCTCACCTCAGCTCACCTCGTAAAGGGAACGCAATGGATTGAGTCACGGGGACACCCTTGGGTTACTAAAAAAAATACACACACACAACCTAAAAAAAAG
>VDFB02380405.1:0-20455 GCA_007258455.2 Sequoia sempervirens | reverse complement strand
TGGGATGTATTGATGCTCATTCTGAGGGTTGTATATATAAATTCATTAATCTTCATTAGCTCCATTAAGGGAACTATCGTTTTTGTTTGAGCCAATGCCTGATCCATGTCAAATGAAGGGGATGTGATCTTGTTTTCATTCTTCTCAATTTTAGTGATCCGTTTCCCATCATTCTAGACTTTGTCATCTCTTATTGTTTTCGCAAGCTCAATGTCTGCATTTTCCTTTTGAGCATCTTTCTGAGGTTTCTTTGCTTCACCCTTATTCTAATTAGATGAGGCACTTTCCTTGTTCTTCTTTTCCCTAATGAACATGCTTCTTGGTGTCCCCTAATCTCCATATGTGGTTTTACTTCTTAGATTATATCTCCTCCCTTTTTCCTCAACTACAACTTTTGTTGTGATAGCCCTTTTTTCTTCCTTTGTTGGAGTTCTCAAGTGAAACTGAGGTGTTGCATTGCATGTGTATGCCTCCTCCTATGGGTTTTCTTCTTGATCAGAAAACACCTCTTGCTCCATATTCACATTATGTTTCTGACTATCAACATTGTATTTGTGGGACCCTAAATCTGCATTGGATCAAAAACAAAAACCATTAGTATTGTTAGTAAACCAAAGCAAATCAAAAGATCCCCTATAAGATTCATCTAATCACAAGAATGATGCTAAAGAAACAAGCAAAACATAGAAATGCATCATTCTAATGAATCAAACTAGCATCTTATAGTGGATTGGTGTCACATGTGTTAGTGACCCTTTCCCAATCCTTGATTAATAAGCTTAGATGATGATGATAAGATGGAAATGATGAGCAAAATTAGTTCTCAAGGAGAGTAACTTTGCATATGCTTTTTGGATGAAATTGTGGAGGATTTGCTTGAGGATGATGCTTGTATTTAAAGATTTTCAAAATGTTGAATGTTGAAGAGGGACCAATGTGGGATAAAAATCAAGCCAATGATAGAAGGACACTTGTCACCATGTGATTAGTTAATGTGTGTGCAAGATTTGGGAAGAGTGCCCAAGAGGGGGAAATTTTGAATTCAAATTTGCAATAAATGCTGAGAGGGGGACAAGGAAAAACAGCAATAAATGCCCTGTTTGACTTGTCATGTTGAGGGAAAATGATTGTTTTAATAAATCAACAAAATTGATTTATTGTGCAAGTGGCTAGGTCTAGATAATGCAAGTGGGATGTGATTAGCATTAGATTAGGATTAGGTGATGGTTATGCTGATTAATGCTGATTAGGTGAGTTGACATTTTGGACTTTGGTAATTGATTTAAGATTTGATTTAAATGGCTTTTTGATTTATTTAATTAAATGGATAATGTAGGATGAAGGTTGAATGATAAGGTTTATTTGATAAATGAACTTATTTAATGAATGGATGAAAGTGATGAATTTGCCTAATGTAAGAGCTAATTTGACTGAATCTGATCGAATGCATAATGTGAATTTTGCATGTCTACATTTTGCCCCTCTTTGAAACAATGTACTTGTTGCGTTGGTTCAAAGAATAACTTGCCACGATCGAAATTAAAAAATTTCATGATTTTTTCGGATGCCCCAGCGGAAAGAAGTACACTGGTACATTGCCCCCTCGAGAGATCGAGCGAAAAGATTCGATTTGAGGGTCGATCTCGCGATAAAGAGGTTCAAAATGGATGGTTATGTATAATAATGCAAATGAGATGATTTCCAAGATGCTAATAAATCTATATATTATTCTAAATAACTTAAATGATGATATGATGTGAGATGGATGAGATTACCGATGATATGCTGTGATTATGCAACGGATGATTTATGAGATGCTTAGACTAATGTGATCTATATTATGATGATGATATGTGAGATGATATGCAAAATAATCGATGTTTCCTATGATGTATGATATGGATGATATGTGGTATGCCGACGGTTTGTAGATGCAGGATGGATGCATGATGGATGTATAATGGATGCATGATGTTAGCGTGGAAATCAGATATGACAAGAGGATCCAACAAGTCCATGATTGGTCTAGACTTTATTAGAGATGATGATGATAGATGATGATGATGATTTGCTTATCAAGGATTGGATTTTCAAAGGATCACTTACTTTATTTTGATAACGGCACGATGCATCAAGTTGCATGAAGGACCGTGATGGCGCTTTGTAATTTAGTGTGATGGACTTTGACTCAACAAGCGATAGGAGTATTTTCCTCTTTGTTCACACTTTGACATACGAAACCTTTACAGGGCGTACCAACAAAGTATTCGCCAAGCATTTGTACATAAGAGTGTCCAACAAGCACAGCAGACAAAAGATAATGATCGTTGCCCCATTCCTATCTCTCTAAATCCTTCGTTCGGATATCATCGAGAGGTCCTTGGAATGAGCGCAATAAGATAAATCAAAAGAAAAGATCAACTACACAAACAAGCCAATGTTCTTCATACCTCCAGCCAAAGGGATTTGTTTGAAAAGATGGGAGCCAAAACTCATTGCCAAAAGATAATGTCCATTGTCGGAACGGATCCTAGGACATGTTAATGACACGTCGTTTTGTTTACCCAAAGTGGTTGATTTGATAAAAGTGCCCATTGTCGGAACGGATCCTAGGACATGCTTTGTATAGGATGATGATGATTTGATAAGTTGATTGATAGGTCGTTGATATAAGGCCGACCGACATGTTTGAAAACGACCGACTCTTTGATTTTGTTTTTAAACGTTTTATTGTTCGCTTTTGATTTTACGATTGAAGCTTGATTTTGCTGCCTGCTATGATTGTTTCTGTTTGTGTTGCCAAAGGATGAAGGTGATGATCAGTTTATTATGGATGATTGATTATTGCGGGTGAAAGCGAAATGAGACGGATGGATTTTTCAAATATTTGGATGTTTTTGACGTTTTGAAATGTTTTGAGGCTGTTTTTGGTGTTTTGGATTTTTCAAATGTTTTGATTTTTCACATGATTTTGATGATTTGGATATGGATATGTAATGATATCAGTGCTCTGTTTTGGGATTTTGTTTGAAAACCAAGCTAAGGTGGATTGATCGGATCGATGGATTGATGATGATGATAACATTGTTGAGGATACACAACAATGCAAGGATTGATTGGTCAAGATTGATGATGATAACATTGTCAAGGATACATGACAATGCAAGGATAGTGTTAAGCAACACAAGGATTGGGATGTTGATGAGATTGATGATGATAACATTGTTGAGGATGCACAACAATGCAAGGATAGTGTTAAGCAACACAATGATTGGGAAAGATATCCCAGGATGATGATGAGTTGATTAGATTTGATTGATCAAGATTGATGATGATAATCATTGTTGAAGATGCACAACAATGAAAGGATAGTGTTAAGCAACACAATGATATCCTGATGATTTCTTGATTGGATTTTGATTGATCATGATTGATGAAGCTTGGTTTCGAACAAAAGATGTTTGGATGATTTGATGTGATGTTTGACGTGCAGCTTAGATGCGACTGATATCGATTGTTTGGATCGATGTTCGATTGAAGATGGAGCTTGATAAGGGATGTTTGTTTGTCAAAATATGCCATGGGCTAGTGATTCGGATTTTTGCTCACAAGTGGTTTGACCAATATTATTTCATGTTTTCCAATGTTCGGATCACCACATAAGTTGGAGGATATAGATCAAGATTTATTCTCGAAGCAAGATGTCATATCTGCCCCCAATGTCTAGCAACGTATGGAATGCGATGGGTGGATGCTCGGATAAGTGTATGGATGGATGGATATGGTAAGCACGCAAAGTATGCCGAGGATTATCTTGCGATAAGATAAGGTGTTCAGATAACAAGTGCTCATTTGGATAATGCTTCATGGCTCAGATAACATAGGATAGGATAGGATCAATGAAAATGACCCATGTCAAGATGTTTTTCGTAAGCAAGCGTAAAGCGTGCCCCAAAATTGTATCAAGATCAAGATAACTTGGATGATGGATGAATATGGATGAAAATGGATTGGATAAATGGTTCATGGATGGATGGATTTATTATGGATAAGATGGATGGAATGCTTGATTTATTACGGATTGGATGAGATGCTTTCACCTGAAGTGGCGCACGTAGATGCTCGATTCTACACATGATGCCTGTTTGCCAGGTTTTCATCATGGTCTTGCCCAAAGTGCCACCATAGTGGTTTTCACTAGAGGACGATTTTTATCTTTACTATTTTCAATCCTTTTTCTAATTTTGGATTTTGTTTTGATTTTTGATTTTCTGAAGATTCATGTGAACCACGGTGGTGTTAGTAGGCAACTACATCATAATGGCCATCGATATCACTTGAAGAAGGCTGCTGCTAAGATCGTGCACTTGAATCACGACTTTAGGATTCTTGATAACCAAATTCGATACGGGGTTGACTTTGTCTTTATGCATGTGATAGATTGCCCTTCTGAATCCTTATATGATGAAGGAGTGGGTTATAATACAGTCAATGAAATTGGGATATCATCGTGGAGGTGTGGATGGAGTGTTTATGGATAAGAGATATGGATCGGTTATTTGTTTGAACCTTTGACTCTCCAAACTTGGGAAGATGAGCAATGATGGGTGGATACGAAAGTGTGTGTGGAATTGGGATCAACTAATCGATATACTTTGTACGTTGCTTGAAAAGCCTGCTTTTTCTTTTGCGGACATTCTTGATGGATACTTTTCCCTTTTTGATTTTGCCCCATAGTTTCTTTGACTAATGGAGTGTGATAGGGATGATCTTTCTTTGTATTCTTTGGTATCCATATGTATTTGATTTGTCCATTATGCTTTGCTTCTTTTTCTTTGATAACATTCTTCGTACTTTGATTCAAATCTTTCTTTTGATATTGGTCCCAATTCATGGATGGGGTGATGGGTGGATGAAGATTCATGGCGTGGCTAGTTGTAGTATTGGCAATGGTTTCACCATAAAGATTCCTCGTGCTCCCTATGTTGACGTTTGCTTGAGACGAAGTTGCCCCCAGTATGGTGGAAGTGGTACCTTCATGCTTTGATTTCTCCTGTTCCAAGAGCTCTTGTTCAATAAGTGTTCTCTGATAGATGACCACCGTAGGTGACGTTCTTTCAATTTGTTGCTCCACTAACTCTGGATGTTCTATCTGACTTGTTTCCTTGGGTAGATAATAATGGATATCTTTATTCATGATGTCCTCAATCTGAGTTTGGGACATATTTGATCCTGATGTTGACAACTCCATTTGATTGTAGGAGTTAAGAATCTGCTCTTTTTGTGTAACACAATCTTGTTCTAGCTGAAGATCATCTACGTGTCCATCCATAGAAAGCATCTCATGGGTAGATGGAGGAGTAAGTGCTATGTGGCTGTGATCATCTTGCATGGATAAGAGAGTGTTCATTAGATTATTGTAGAATCTTGAAGATACAAATTCTTGATCTTGATTAATTTCGGAGTTTCTTTCAACATGCTTTAGATCAAGTTCCTGACATGGATCAGTTCCAAAGGATGAATTGCTTATAAATGGTTCTTGGACGTCGTTATTAGACATGGGGAATGGCTCAATATCCTCTAGTGTCGATTTCAGGGTTCTTTCAGTATCTGTAACCATGTGGTCAAAGGGGATCAACATGTTTTGAAAAGGACCATTGCTAGACTTTGGTGAAAGATTTTGATCATGCTTTGGAATAAATTCTTGAGATATGTCCTCTACCTCATAAGGCGATGTAGAGACATTTTCGACATGATCATAGGTCGATGGATCGTGCATTATGTCAATAGGATCAAATAATCCTAACACTCCTTGAAAGAGATCACTAAAAAGTGGCTCTTGATGTATGGTGAGTTGATCATCGGATTGTGTAGATACATCCTCAATGTGTTCTTCGATGGAGAGATTTTGATCATTGTTTTCGACAATTGTGGCGGAGGGATTTTCAATGTCTTTGACCATAGGGTCAAACGATGTTGACATTTCTTGAATTGGCTCATTGTCGAGTTTTGTTGGTGAATTTTGATCGTGATTCAAAAGTGACTCTTGACATTTGTCGATTTGATCATTGGATGAAGTAAACGTGTGCTTAGTGATGGATTGATCTTGATCCTTGTTTTCAATAGTTGTCATCTTTTGTGTTTGTGCTCGTGTTGGTTGGGTAGCTTGAGAGGCTTGGGAAACTTGAAAGGATTGTTGCACTTGTTGAGCGTGTGTTGCTTGTTGTTGTTGCAGCGATGTTTGAGCTTGATTTTGCTGTGAAGCTTGAGAAGCGTGCGTGGCTATAGGCGCTTGCCGAATTGTTTCATATTGTTGGAGCAATTGTTGGTATGCTTTGAATGAAGCATTGTAATTGCTTACTTGGCTTAGTCGCAATGGTGGTGGTGGTGGGATTGAAATTGTGTTGGATGTAGTGACGAGTGTTTGAGATACGCTCGGAGCGATCATGGTAGTGAGGGGTTGAGATGTAATGGGTGTGATAGTGGCGTTTGGAATGATTGAAGGGATAGTGATGGTTGGAATGACCGAGGTGATAGGTCCTTGAGAGACCAAATTTTGATTTGGGATCAATGTTGTTTGATTAGATACCATCCATTGGTGTGATGTCGATGGTATACTCGAAGGATTTGACGTGATGGTTTGATTGATGTTATGTGGATTGATTTGGGTGAAATGATTGGTGTTAGGTAAAGGGGGAATCCCTAAACCAATGAATGATGTTGATAATGGTGGTGGAGATTTCCCTTGGCGCAATGCCTCAACTATTTTGGAAAGTTCTGCAATTTGATCTCGCCAAATTTGTTCTTGATTTTGATTTTGACTCACTTGAGATAGTTGATTTGGCTTGTGTTCAAGTAGTTTTGGCATGCATGCTTGCGATTTTTGAATGGGATTATGGGAAAATTGACTTTGGCTAATGTTCTGATTTGGCATGATAGGATGAACAATGTTGGTATTGGGAATCATTTTTCCAAAGGTTTCTGAGTTAGGATTCATGTTTCGAAAAAATGCATTTGGTACATCCACATTTGGTTTGTAGGGATTTGGTGGAATGATGTTGCTCGTTTGAAGACTCATGTATTGATTGTTTGGAGGATAGACTTGTAAGTTTGGACTTTGATTGAAATCTATCATGGGGAGATGTGTTCCAAAATTCAGATTGGGCATACCCACACTCATTGTACCATTGACATTTGTCGAAGGAAATGATCCTATGCATGGATTTTGATAATTGATAGGCATTGCAAGGCTTTGAAGATTCAACTGATTTGGATTACCCAAGATGTATGGATCAAGTTTATATTCCATGTTCTTCTTGTGTTTTGACCTTGTTATGAAAGTGACTTCTAAGGTTCTTAGGACCAATGGCAAGATGGAGGATGAAAGGTGGATGATATGAGCGTTTAGGAACTTTGAATCAATGCTAGACTTAGGGCTTGATTTTGATTGTTTGATGTGGATCATGAACTTGTAAACCCTAAAATGTTGGATGTTATCTTAGGATGAACTTGTTCAAAGAGGTGATAATTTAACTAAGTGTGCGTGGAAGGATTCATCCAAACACACCTAACTAAACAAATGATTTTGATTTGGTTTAGAAATGTACCCAAGTCTAGGTAATGATGTTTTCAAAGCTCTAAAGTTGTTTGTGGGATGATGTTGATAAATGTTTGAGGTGAATGAAGTGTTGGATTTTGATCCTAAGAGACTTAGAAAGACTTTGTTTACTAGGCCAAGGTATTGAAGAACACACTTTTCTCTAAGAGCAATCAAAAGACCAATATGACCAAGAGATATCAAACACATGTGTGGGGTCCAATTTGTTATCTTTTGCTTTTAATGACTTCTTTTTACCAAATACACTTTCTTGATTATGTTTCAAACTAAGATGTCCTATGTCAAAATTCCTTTTCTTCCCACAAAGTGTTGTGTGGGAGTTCCAAGAAATTGAGGCAAAGGGATTTCCTAGGTTAACCCTAGTTAGAGCAAATGACGATATAAATTCAAGTGATGAGAAACCTCTAAGGACATAATCCCAAGGGAAGGCAACAACACTTAAATTTGTCCAAAGGTATTTGCTCTATCAAAAGGGGTTTGAAATTTGCATGATCATGTTTAAGTGTTGTTTGCAAATGTTTTGAATACCTTGTGTTTTCAAACAAGAAATAATTACAAGCCCTATGGTGTGGAAGTAGACAATGTTTGTTGAGTCCCCACTTGGACAAGTCAGCTCATACTTTTAGCGGATGGTTAGATGCTTATTGCTGGCTCCCTCACGGCACTCCCACTTATCACAGGCGGCCAAGCATCAACACCCATGAAACTCCCATGGCATGCTTTCCATCTCTACTAAAAGCCGTAAAATTGTGCAGAAGCAGGCGGCCGTTCTTGCACCAACAAGCAGTGGGATTTTTGTAAATTCTAACACATAGGTTCTAGTAAGGACTTTGGATTCGTAGGTTGACCCAACGTGGCAAGAGTCCCCTTTCAGATCCATCTTGTCAGAGCCAACCGCGTGATTATGGCGTTTAACCAAAATCCTCATTTATATCCCGGCTGGAAATACTCTTGGCTTTAGAGTGTTACCGGTTGAGTCGTCGCTTGGGTGAGTACTTTTCCCCAAGGCAGGCCCTCTAAGATAAACAAAAGCGAGCAAAGGCCTGTCAAGTAGCTTCGATAGATCTTTGATGGCACAAAGAAGCAGATATGCCTTGAAAATGCCCCTACTCACACTCGCACAAGATTATTCAATTTTTAAGCCCAAAATGAAGTGTTTCAAAGCAATAAAATGTATTTTGAGTGTTTCTCTTGCACCCTAGATCGCACGAAGCGCAAGGGGAGAGGATACGCACTCAAAAGACAAAATAACACAATCAAGCACTTGTTCGTTTTAGCCTCAAAGCAATGATGACTTCATTTTAAGCACCAAAATCAAGTGTGAAGTTTGCCTTGTTCAATTTTAAACCAAAACGAAATCTAGTAAGTTTGTTCTAAGGTTCGTTTTAAGCCCTTTGCAATGAAAATGAAATTGTTCGTTTTAGCCCCAATTGAAAACTAATGTTCTAAAACGAAAAGGAAAACAATTTCATGAAGTGTTGATCAAACACTTAAAGTGTTAAAGAACACATTGTGTTTTCAAAAAAACATTTCCCTCCTTTCGTGAAGTAGTATTGATCAAAAAATCAAAGTGTTAAAAAACACAATGTGTTTTCAAACAAGAATCCTCCTCCTCTTTTGCTTTGCATCTTTTCGCCTTTGTTCGTTTGTACCTCCTTCGTTAGTCTTTGTTTCCCTTTTGTACCTTGTTCACTTTTGTTTTGTTGGCTTTTGGTACCTATAGAAGAAAAAGACAATAGTTATAATGTTAAAAATCAGTTTTTGAAGAGACCCCCTATAATCACCGATATTAAAATAAACAAGCATGACAATATTAACTCATATCAAAAGAAACAAGCATGCAGCCAATGGCTTTTAGTTCTACTTCTAAAAATAGACAAGATGACCCATCCTTTCTTGGAAACCTTTTTACCTAATCCATCGATGGACATAAGCTTTTATAAGCATTTATGAATGCTTATTTCTATGTTGGAGTACGTGTGTTCCAAGATTGTTAAAAGGTCAAACCAGATAATGAAATTAATCTTAGATTAGCAAATTTTTGAACTTCAGTCTGACACCAAAATCAAATTAGATTGTTGAAACCACATGTGACAACAACTCATAAATTGATTTGACAAATGGACACCTTTGCAAATAAATGAAAATCTATAAAGATTGCCTCAAGGTAAAAGAACATAGTGTATTGGTTGTTTGGATATCATCATTGGGCCATTGGAATTTGCGCATCATAAGTTGGCCTATGGGCAGGTTGTACGCAGAGAAGCCCTGCAGAGATGAGTTCCTTTCAAACACAAAATGTATAACCTTCTGTCAGATTTCATAAATATCTCTATCAAGTCAATCATAACGCAGCAATTGCCAGCTTAATCAGTACAATGAATAGTGAAGAGTAAATTCCGTGAGGGCAGAGATAGGTAAAGAGTATACTGCTGCTAACCTGATTTGTAATAAAGTGGTCAGTAATGAAAGTCGTGATTATAGTTGGAGGTCACATGATTATTAAGACAGGTCGTCATTATATTCCTTGACTGACAAGCTTTGGCCTAATGGGAAACAGCAGAGACAAGGTGCGCAGATATGAAAGAATAGACAAGGCATTCGAAATGTTTGACAGCAATGTGAAAGCATAGACAAGGCGCGCGAACTGTTCTGACAGTCTATAAGCGTGGACAAAGCGCGTAGACAGTGTGACAGTCTATAAGCATAGACAACATCAAGATGCGGAAGCATAGACAAGGCGTGTTGAACTGCATTGAAAGATCATTCCAAAGAAATGATAAAAATGTCATTAGTAACTGTAGTTAGCAACAGGTGAAAGGATTCTCAATGCAATTAATAGCACGAAATGGTGAAAGGATTCTCAATGCAATCAATGCAAGGCTAAGTAAAGGTAGTAACGAAATGGTGGTTGGACTGCATGCATTTTTGAGCGCGGCCTCTGGAGTTCTTCTTCTTGTCTTGCTTGGAAACCTTGGAGTCTGCCCCCTCACATTCCCTCACAGGCCAATGGCCCGTGCACTTTACTCATTTCCTGCGCTGCTATCTCCTCTTCACCCGTGCTCTTTATTTCTGCTTTCAAACCGACATGGTTGGCTTCAGACTTCTGGTGTTTCCTTGCTCTCCTCCTATCATAACCGGATTGAATCAGAGGACATATGCCTGATGCTGCAAAAGAAAATGCACATAATAGGAAGGCGCCTTTTCCTCTACGGTAGCCATGAATGCTGACAGTTATGTGCAACTTCAGATTTTCAAACTTTACTTTCAAATTTTGAAAAGTCAGTATAAACCGTGCCTTTTTAAAAACTCAAACTCAAAATGCAAGGAACCAAAAAACATATTATACCCTTAAATCATTGATCTTCATGCAGCCTTTGCACAAAAAATGGAGAACAAAAATGTTTGAGCTTCTGATTTTAGTTTTTCTATTTTATTTCATTTTTTACTATGTTGCAGGTGTGCACCAGCTGGAGGATTTTTTCCCATTCATAAATTCTGCTATTCATAAATCAGAAGCATGGGTAAAAATAAAGATCTGCTATTCTTAATGACATTATGCTCAATAGCAAGTCTTGCAACCCTGACTGAGTTTCTATTAATTTGTGACTTTAAGAGAAAATTTCAAATGAAATCAATAGCGTAGCTAGGACAATGATTAGTGATATTAACCAGAAACACCGTATTACCTCAACGTACCTAAGATCTATTGTGGAATAGGATCTGTAGTTACTTATCTGCAAATTACTAATGGTATGTTTTAGTGAATGAAAAAGATCTTCTCCAATTTATTTCAGCTACCTCTAAAACACAAACCACGTGCATATATACCTTCAAATAAAAGAAATAAACCATTTTCCATTGAACACCAACAAACACAAAAGCCTAGGAGTGATGTAAAGATGCTAAAACAGAATTAATGGAAAACAAAAGTTATAAACAGCCCTCCTTCTAGCGCCATTTTGTGGACATCGAAAATCTGCAAATCGTTAGTAACTAACATATACAAACATGATTAGTTTCCAAGCAATAAGCACCATTCAACATCCATATGAGATATCTAACATGTTTTAAAATGCTATCTAATAACAAGATACATAAAATCCTATAAAGAAAAACATGAAACCAATCTATCCCATATTGGATTGGTGTCACATGTGCTAGTGACCCTTTCCCAATCCTTGATTAATAAGCTTAGATGATGATGATAAGATGGAAATGATGAGCAAAATTAGTTCTCAAGGAGAGTAACTTTGCATATGCTTTTTGGATGAAATTGTGGAGATTCTGAAGGATTTGCTTGAGGATGATGCTTGTATTTAAAGATTTTCAAAATGTTGAATGTTGAAGAGGGACCAATGTGGGATTAAGATTCTGCCAATGAGATAAGGACACTTGTCATCATGTGATTAGTTAATGCATGTGCAAGATTTGGGAAGAGTGCCCAAGAGGGGGAAAATTTGAATTCAAATTTTGCCATAAATGCTGAGAGGGGGACAAGGAAAAACAACAATAAATGCCCTGTTTGACTTGTCATGTTGAGGGAAAATGATTGTTTTAATAAATCAACAAAATTGATTTATTGTGCAAGTGGCTAGGTCTAGATAATGCAAGTGGGATGTGATTAGCATTAGATTAGGATTAGGTGATGGTTATGCTGATTAATGCTGATTAGGTGAGTTGACATTTTGGACTTTGGTAATTGATTTAAGATTTGATTTAAATGGCTTTTTGATTTATTTAATTAAATGGATAATGTAGGATGAAGGTTGAATGATAAGGTTTATTTGATAAATGAACTTATTTAATGAATGGATGAAAGTGATGAATTTGCCTAATGTAAGAGCTAATTTGACTGAATCTGATCGAATGCATAATGTGAATTTTGCATGTCTACAGTATTCATATCCCTCTCCAAAAGAGGATTATCCTTTGTCATTTTGACAAGACCTCCATCTCAGCATATTCATAGTGTGACAATCCCTTTCTTTCTCTTGTGAGCATTCATTCTAACAATCTTGAGCTAATCCACAATATTCAAGGTCATGGGGTCTATGGCATGGTGAACACCATGGTGTTGTGTCTAGTGCATGGGCTCCATGCTTCTTCAAAGGGTCAAAAGTCTCCTTCCAATTTGATCTTGCCACTGGTTTTCCATCTTTCCAAGTAGTATTGTAGGGAATGTCATGTAATCTAGGTCTTTCATTTTTGTATTGATTCTCCTATCTATTTTGGGGAGGATTAGGGTTTTGTGGTATCCTAAGGTTGTCCCTTCTACCAGTCATTCCTACAACCTTTCTATTATTTTCAATGGTTAAGGTTGAATTTTGTCTTTAGTCAAATTTCTAGGGCATCTGTTTCTAAGCTCATATCTCATTTTTGGATCAAAATCCTTCAAATAAATACTCAAAGCTATAGGATCAATCAATTTGGATCCATGTGGTATTTTATTATAGAGCTTGGAGAACCTTTGATTGAAATCATAGACTGGCTCATTCCGGTGTTTCTAATTACTTATTAGTTTATGTAGAGAAAACTCAGGAGTGCATTGATTTCCATACTATTCTAAGAATTGATTCTGAAAGTCTGCTACATAAGTGATTGAAGCATCGGGTAGACTGTTAAACCAATCCCTTGCTTCTTCAGTTAAGGACATCATGAACAACCTCATATTTATATCCTCATGTTCCATGCATATTTCGTGTACAAGGGAATTGGGGTTTCTAATGTGTTCTTCAATTATTGTGACATTATTCCATGTGAACTTGGGAACAATGTTTCTCCAATTGCTATCTATAGGGCCTGCATACAATTGGTATCCTGATAGATCAAATTGTCTACTTATGCTCATAGTTTTTGAAGGGTAAGGATTGTGAGGTGGGGGAATAGGGTAATACTAATATCCTTGTTGAGGCTGTTGGTACATATTTTGTTGGGGATTATGTGGAGGGTACTGCTATGGGACATGATGATGTGGAATATACCATTGTTCAGGTAGTGGAATGTTGTTATTCTCTGATGGTGGATTTTATGGTACATGGTGTTGCATAGGCTGATTTGTTCTTCCAACTGTGTTATGGGGTGATCTTGAAGAACTGGGACCACCTTTATTCTAGGATGACCCTTGTGTATTAGTATTGCTTCCTTGTTTATGAGGTGGGATGTATTTGGGTGGCTTTGGTGCATTAACATCTAATTAGGACAGTTGTTGACTTAGATCAAGACTCTTTTTTATAAGTTGTCTTTCCTTTAGCTATTCTTCCTGCCATTGTATGTAGTCTTTTATTTCTTGAGTAGTCATCCCCTCCAAATTCCCAAAAGGATGACTTGTAGAGGTATGTTGGGTTTCTCCTTCTTGCTGTGATGAAAATTTCTGATCATAATCCCTTTGTATTTGTTCTCCTTCTTCCTCCAATTAGGCAACAAATTCATTTGTTCTCTGTGAATCCATGTTGAGGTAAACATGATGATTATTGTTTCCTTGTCCTAGGGGGCTCTGGGGATCCTTGCATGAATTATCTTCATGATGTTGTGACCCATGGAGTGGGTCAAAACTATTATACAATGTGGGTGGTTGTTCAAAGACATTCTCTGGATCATTGAATGTTGTATCCTATTTTTTAGATGTTTCTTTGTTATTTTTTGTGTTAGACTTTGAAGTAGGAGATCCATGTTTTTTTGTACACTTGAAATTATTCTTCTTGGGGATCTCCTAATGTAAATATATTCTACCATTCATGGTGGATGATATGGTATATCTTTGGTGTATGTGGTCTGTTCTTTTTGATCTGATGTTTACTTTATCAATCATAAAATTTCTTCAGAGTCACCACCTACCTTTTCATGAGTAGGATAGTGCAAGGTTTTTGAATGATTTTATTGTTTTCCTAGTGGAGTCCCTAAATTATTGTGATGATTTTTGTAATATAGGGGGATTCAATACTCATGAGTTCTCTTCATTCAAAGAGCCTCATAGGGTGAACTTCCCTAGAATACCTCAATGGAATGGCAACAAAAGTTTTAAAGTTCAAAAGAGCAGGTCACAGACATTTTATGGACAAACTAACAAGCCCCTGGCCATAGGACGTCAACATAGAAGATGGATGATAGGGAAATACGCTAGAGTCTTATATGAACCAGAGAACAAGAATCTCTCAAAAAATAGCAAAGTGAATGCTTCTATCCAATTGCTAAGAACTTACAGAATATAGGGAAATAACAAAAAGTGATAGAACTAAAATAAAGAAGTAGAGATGACAAAGATAAGAAGAAGAAAGGAAATACTTACAACCGTGCGAGAGATGAAGCTTCTAGCTCATGAGTGTCTTTAATACCTACACACAAGAGGGAGAAAAAAATTGTTGGGTGGCTGTATGGGGGCCTGCCACAGTTAGACCCCGTTTTTGTGTTCCCACCTCCATAGACAACCAGATAGATAGAGAGAAAAGTAGAAATGAAGTAAAGAGAACTTAAAATACTACAAAATAGTGTTATGCTACTCAACCAAGTAATAGAGGAGAGGAGTGAAATCTTACCACCTCCACCAAGATCACTCAAGGCTGCTTGGGGGAGAAAATGAGAGGAAATCAAGCCTCTGCTACCATTGTGTTTTGTTCCACACTTGCTCTACTAAAGTGGTGGAATGTTGATGTCACTGCTATGAAGTGTAAAGTGCTTGGAGAGCTAAGAGAGGGTGAAGGAGCTGCTTAGAGCTTGAGAAGAGATTGTGAAGCTTGTTAATGAATTCCAAAAGTGGTGAAGAGATATGTAGAGGATGGAATAAGATCAGAAGAAGCTGAAATGCATATGGACAGAGTGAATTTGAAGGGGATATGAAGAAAACGACCATATTCAGGTTAGTCAGCTAAGGAGGGCATTACATATTGACCCCCAATGGGAAGTGTAACACCTCTGTAGGCTCCAGACGCAGGAATTTGTTAGGGATGTAATAGCACCGTGTGGACATCTACACACCGTGTGGGCGTCCCCAAAAGAAACACCTCCACCGACGCTCAAAATAGGTGCTAAGTGTGATGCAAGCAATAGACTTAGGTGGAATTAAGCCTCCAAACTTGGTTTTCTAAGGTGGATAAAGGAAAAAAAGGGGAATTGCACATAGGGTGCAAATTCACTCTTATACATTTTTCCCCCACTTTAGCGAGCACTAACACTAATGAGTGCTCAATAAAGTTGATCAAGAAAGAGTAGGGTTAGAAATGTATACCTGAATTGTCAAGGAAGCATACCGTGATCTGGTGAACCTGAGAGTGCAAGATCAAAGGAGGACTTCATAATTCCATAGAACTATGAAGCTAAAGAAAGAGCATATACTTAGGATGAAGAAGATGTATATCTTTGATTCGATATATACATAAGAGGAGAGAAAGATAGAAATGATAAAAGTGCATGGTGAAAGCAAAACCCACTCAGGAGTAGAACTTGTACCAAAAAAGAGGTGATAACAGCAAATCCCGCTCGAGGAGGAGAACCCGTATCACCAATTATGTAAAGGATCTCTATATGTTCTCAGTCCTACAAAGTGAGTAAGCAGATAGTCATGCAGACCATCGTCAAGTTGGAAGGCTTTCAAAGGGGTCCCTCGAGAACCCTCCAAAAGGAAGAGAGGTCCACTCAAGGGACGCACTATTTGAAAAGAGAGGTTTAGTTAGGTTTCCCCCAAGCTAGACACAAAAGTTGTGAAATAGGTCTAGTCGAGCTGCCCCCAAGCTAAACACCAAGTTGTGAAATAGGTCTAGTTGGGCTGCCCCCCAGCTAGATGCCGATGAATACATTTGAGAGAAAATCTTTCAAAGAGGTCCATTGGGAACCCTTCAAAAGAGAAAAGGCGTCCACTCAAGGGACACTTCATTTGAAAGACATAGAGAAGGGAGGGGGTCCTTGAGAAGGAAACACATCTTCGAAATAAGTTATAACAGCCCCCAACATATAGGGGAGGAGAACCATGCAAGATACTTAGAATAGGATAGAGGTAAACCTCGATATCACTTATCAAGCAAAGAAAGGGAAGGTGCATCAATCAAATAGGAGTTTGATGGCACTCAAATCACAAAGTTGTTGTACTTTATCCTTCAAGGCCTTACATTCACCAGTGGAATGGCCAGGCACTCGATGGTATGCACAAAAAGAATGTTTTGATTTATCATATTTATGAGATTTTTTGTGTGTAGGAGAAGGAAGAGTAATCAAGCAGGATTTTAGAAGCTAGAACAAGATCTACTATTGCTTAGATAAATGATGAGGAGAAAGAACCAAGCCTTTCTCTTGTGGAGGAAAGTTTGATTTCTCATGGGAAGAAGAAGATACGAAGGTAGAAGAAGGAGGAGGAGGATCTCCATAGAGAGAATTTTTCTGGCAAGGGGGATCACACTCATCTATGGGATCACTATCAGCCTCTTTGATAGGACTTCCAATATCATCCTCTTTAACATAAGTGTGATCATCTTCCTCAAAAAGAGGATCAACACCAAGAACATTACAATTTGCATTCACCTTACCCTGCGATACAAAATAGTAACCATCTTCGATAGTGGGTGTGAATGATGTTATCAAAAGTTCTAAGTGGATTAGGTCAACTTTACATTCTTGAATGAAGAAATTAGTAAATTTTAGAGGACCCCAATCATCACCAAGACATGCATTCTTTTGAGAAGAGGTAGAAGGATTTTCCTTAGGGACATTTATCTCAAGAGTATCCTTTGTAGTAGGTACTATTGGAGTAAACATCAACACACTAGAAGATACTAAAGGAATAAGAGTAAGCACAACCGAATCCTGACCAACAGCTTCCATCTCACATAAGTGCATAACATCAAGGTCAACCTTGACTGTGACTACTTTATTGTTAGCAATGAACTTAATAGATTTATGCATGGTAGATAGAACTGCACCCATAGCATGAATCCACGGACTACCAAGAAGAAGGTTGTATGGTAACTTCTCAGGCATAACATATACAAGGGTAGGTATGGTAACAAGTCCCAACCTCAAAGGCAAGACTATCATGCCTAGGGCTTGTCGACCGACATTATCGAACCCATGAATGTCAATAGAAGAAGTATTAAGAGAAAATGGGCCAATATTAATCTTAGGCAATAGATTGATGCTACATACATTGAGTGTTGAACCGATGTCAACGAGAGTATGTCTAATGCCAATTTTATTAATGTTGACTATAATCATTAGAGGATCTACTTGCTTCTGTACTTTCGGAGGTGGGAGCTCTTGTGAATAGAATGTGATATTCGGTGAATCTACATGAATAAATGCTATCAATGCATTAGCATCTACCGGCCTAGCAGAAGAAGGCAAAAGGATCTTTTGCAAGTCTTCCTAAAGCATACCTTGATAAACCAAAGTAGACTGAAACAAGTCCCATAGTGATATTTTATCTGGAGCAACATAAGGTTGTTCAACAAAATCGTAATCATTGGGTGCTTTAGTCGTAGGTTTAGGAGTTGAAGGAAGAATTGGTTGTTTATTCATTTTATTCGCATAAGTATGGGCTACCACTATATAAGAGGGAGCCATAGAAAGATCAGGAGAGTCACTATCAAATGGAAGACCATCAATAGAACAAACCTTTTTAGGAGAAGGACTAGCTAGACTCACATAAATAACCGGTCTCTTAGGCCTTTGAGGGGTAGCAGAGACATAGATTACATTTACTGAATCATCACAACTAGTAGAACAATTACTTGAATACATATTCTCAACATCAATCCAAATAAGATCAAATGTGGAATAATTATTTGAACAAACATTCTCAACATTGATCTAGGGAGAATTAGATTTGGAAGGAGGTTCATCATTTTCTAATGCACCATCTCTAGAAGAGAGTTCATCTGAACAAATATGAGATTCACTATTAACAAATGAAACATCTACAAAAGAGAGTGCATTTGAAGGTATAAGAAATTCATCATTCACAGATGCATCATCTCTAGAAGAGAGTGCATCAGAATGAAGAGAAGGTAGGGTAATGTTAAGAAAGGTATCAACAATTTCATCTTCTTGCAACAAAATATCCTCTGAAGTAAGAGGACTTCTATGAGAAGGATCAAAGATACCAAGTGACATAGGCAAAGCCACGTCACTGTCACATGCATGAAATGGAATATCATTAATATTTTGAACAAAATTAGATACAAAACTAATAAAAGAGATATTAAATCCATTATGCTTTTTTTAGTATTTTCTATGTTCTAGTAATTTGCATTTTCGGAGGTCTCCGGAGCGGAATTTGAGGTTGGAACTTTTATCGGTCCCTAAAATTTGACTGCCAAAGGAAATGGTATTTTAGGGACTAAACAAGTTTTCTAGAAGACCTTTCCAATGGTGCAAATGGTTCTCAATTCCAAGCATCGAGTTAAATTTTATGACCCCGCCAAGTAGGGGTAAATAAATTCCAAGTTTTTTTTAAGAACACTATTCTTCATGTCATGTTCACCAAAATGTAATATAGTGGGATTTGCTACTCATGAATTCTCTTCATTCAAAGAGTCTCACAAGGTGAACTGTCCTATACTACCTCAATGGAATGAAGTGAAAGTTTTAGAGTCTGAAAGAGCAGGTCAAATTTTCTAGACAAACTGACAAGCCCCAAGCCACAGGACGTCAGCATAGAAAATGAATGACAGCACAGAATACTGGCATCTCGTACGAACCAAAGAATGAGAATGTCTCAAAAAATAGCAAATTGAATGCTTCTATTTGATTGCTAAGAACTTACAGAATATAGGCAAATAACATAAAGTGATAGAACTGAAATAAAGTAGAGATGACAAAGATAAGGAGAAGAAAGGAAATACTTACAATTGTGTGAGAGATGAAGCTTCTAGCTCATGAGTGTCTTCAATACCTACACACAAGAGGGAGAGAAAATTGTTGGGTGGTTGTTTAGGGGCCTGCCTCAGTCTGACCCCATTTTAGTGTTCCCACCTCCATGAACAACCAAATAGATAGAGAGAAAAGCATAAATGAAGTAAAGAGCACTTAAAGCACTACAAAATAGTGTTATGCTACTCAACCAAGTAATAAAGGAGAGGAGTGAAAGCTTAACACCTCCACCAAGAGCACTCAAAGATGCTTGGGGGAGAAAATGAGAGGAAATAAAGCCTTTGTACCATGGTGTTTTGTTCCACACTTTCTCTACTGAAGTGGTGGAGTGTTGATGTCGATGCTATGAAGTGTAAAGTGTTTGGAGAGCTAAGAGAGGGTGAAGGAGTTGTTTAGAGCTTGAGAAGAGCTTGTGAAGCTTGTGCATGAAGTCCAGAAGTGGTGAAGAGATGTGTAGAGGATGGAAGAAGATCAAAAGAAGTTGAAATACATATGGAAGGAGTGAATTTCAAGGGGATACGAAGAAAATGACCATATTTGGGTTGGTCGGGCAAGGAGGGTGTTACAAATCAACCCCAAATGGGAAGTGTAACACCTCTATAGGATCCAGATGCAGGAATCTGTTAAGGACATAAGTGCATCACACAGACGTCTACGCGCTGTGCAGGAATCCACTAAAGAAACGCCTCCACCGACGCTCAAAAAAAGTGCCAAGTGTGATGCAAGAGGTGGGATTAGGTGGAATTAAGCCTCTAAACTTCATTTTATAAGGTGGATAAAGGAAAAAGAGGGGAATTACACATAGGGTGCAAAGTCGCTCTTATACACTTTTAAATGACTCTATAATGGAAGGCTTAGGTTTAGAATTGGCTTGGTCCCCAACATAGTCACCAATATGTTAGGACTCAAAAATATAGGTTTTTAAACCATAAAGGTTTTCCAATAAATATAGGTTTTTAAACCATAAAGGTTTGCCAATCC
>VDFB02380404.1:167500-185494 GCA_007258455.2 Sequoia sempervirens | reverse complement strand
TTCTAGGTAGTGAGCCTAATTGTATTTGGTGTAATTCATATATATGTGAGCTAATCCTCACCGTGGTTTTCCCCTTCTTGGGTTTTCCATGTAAATTTGGTGTTCTTATGTGTTTGGATGTGTTTGCATTAATGTTTCATATGTTTACATTCTGCTAATGCATGATAAGGGTTTAATGGTTGATAAGGGTTTGAAAATATATTGAGGGTTTGAATGTTTTTAAGTATACAACTAATTCCCCCCTCTTAGTTGTCTTGTGCATCTAACAATATCTTCTCTCTCTCACCTCTCTAGGTCATTACCTCTTGATTTTTCAATTGAGTGTATAAGGTTTAGGGTTGAGGGTATATAGTTTAGGATTGAGGGTATAGATTTTAGGGTTGATGGTATAAATTTTATGGTTGAGGGAGTGTAGGGTTGAAGGTTTAGTGTATAGGATTTAGGGACTAGGGTTGAGGGATAGTATTTAGGCTTTAGGGTATAGTGTTTAGTGTAAAGGGTATAGGGTTTAGTGTATTGGGTATAGGGTCAAGGGTATAGGGTTTACGATGGATGGTATAAGGTTTAGGGTTGAGAGTGTAGGGTTTACGGTTTAGGGTGTAGGGTTGAGAGTACCTAGGGTTAAGGGTTGAGAGTGTAGGGTTTAGGGTTTAGGGTGTAGGGTTGAGAGTACCTAGGGTTAAGGGTTGAGGGTATTGGATATAGGGTTGAGGGTATAGGGTTTATGGGTTAGGGTATAAGGCATAGGGTCGAGGGTATAGGGTTTAGGGTTAAGGGTATGGAGTTTATGGTTGAGGGTTTAAAATATAGGCTTTAGGGCCTAGGGTTGAGGGTATAGGGTTAAGTGTATAGGGTATATAGTTTAGGGCTTAGGGTTGAAGGTATTGGGTATAGGGTTGAGGCTATAGGGTTTATGGTGGAGTGTATAAGGTTGAGGGTGTATATAGGGACATATATGTACATTATGTGATAGAGGATTTTTTCTAACTTTGAATAATAAAGGGTTTATTTATTATTTGAGTCTTTTGTGGATAGATATCAACAAATAGGATTTACATTAAATATAACTGAGGCTAATATTTTGCGTATTTTTCACTAGAGTCCAAAATAGTTATCAAGGATATTCATTGGAATTCAACCCAATTAGTTTACAACTTTATTTATTCCCCCTTCTTATAATGAATGTTGAGATAAAAATATTTGAGGTAACTAGACCACCTCTAATGTTGATCATTCTACAAAAATTATTATCTTTATATAAATTTAAGAAGCTTATGATCTATGCGAATAACAATGTCTTTCCCCAATATATAGTAATTCTATGTTATTTGCAAGATTGAGAAATGGATATAACTCCTTGTCATACACGGGCTGTCTATACATGTAAAATTAGATAGAATCTCACTAAATGTTAGGAAATTAGTGACCAAATTGAATCAAAACTACTCCAAGTGCATATTTGGAGGTATCAACCTCAATTTCAAAGGACTATTTCAAATAAATAATAAATAGTTTAGGTCTTAAAAATTTATCTACTACAATTATGTGAATGGTTGTTATAGTCTCTCTATCCAAGGGAATTTTTCTTTTACTCTCACCTGAACGCTTGGTTCATAGGTCATTCCAAGTGTGAGAATCCCAATTACACAAACTCTAATAAAAGTTGGATGATCCTAAGAGTTTATAATGTTCTATGATATTTTTATGAGGTGGCCAATCTCTAATTAATACTATCTTTTTATGGTCCACATAAGCACAATCCATGTTCATAATGTATCTAAGGTGCTAAATCATTTCCATACTAAAGGAATAATTTTCTAAATTATTATGATAGAGCCCATGTTGTTGTAGAGTTGAAAGTATCTATTGACCATGATGTAGATGTTCGTCTTATGTATTGTTTAATATGGGTATGTTATCTAAATAGAAAAATTAACAAAGAAAATAATGAGAGGCTTGAGTGCACCATTCATCACTTGCGTGAAGGTGGAAAGTGTACTAGTCAAGCCAAAGAGCAAGGCTAGCCATCTGAAAAATCCATTTGGATTTGAAGGTATTATTTCTCACATATAATGACTCAATGATAACTTAGTGGTACCCAAACTTTAGTGAAAAAATCACCCCCTTAAGTTGATCCCAAAGACCATAAAAGCAAGGATTTTGATACCTATTCATTATAGTGATCTTTTTCAAAGCTCATATGTCAATATAGGGGAATCAATTTCCATCCTTCTTATAAATAGTAATTAAGTTTTCATAGGGTGAGACACTTGGTCAAATATACCCCTTTTGAATCAATTCCTAAACTTATCATTTGATTTTCTTATTCTCTAAGATTCATCTTCTATATCTAATGGACCATTTGGTAATAATGTCCTTGGAATGAGATCCATCAAATTTTATATGTGATAGTGTAGGGTTTCCTCATTAGTGAGGTGAATACATCTTAATGCCTTTTAATAATATTTATTCCATCTACTTTTTTAAGGTATTCATAATGGTTTTTTTGGCATGAGTGGCTAATATAACTAATCTTAACTCCTTAGGTTAGAACAACAATATAAATTCTCTAATTTGAGAAATAACATGTTGAAATAATAATATAAACGATATGGATTGTGGAAATTTGATATCATTAATGTTGAAATTATTTTAAAATAATCAAAGATATAATATTTACAAATTATCTCTACTATTTGATACTTCTATTCACCCAACTCATGTATCTACCTAAATATTTTAAACCCTTAGCTCACTCATCCCATGGATTGTCATTTTGGGTGTAGTGTTGTCTATAGGTTCAATATCTTAAAAAATCAGTAGATATCAAACTTTTTTTCTTCCACTTTTAACAATGAATTGTAGATCCTTCCCATTCACCCACATATATGAGTGGAATAGGATTTCCTTGTCCTCTTCAAGTAGCACTTATAGGTTGAGGATATAAGTTATAGGGTTGAGGGTATAAAGTATAGGGTTTAGGGTTTAGGGTTGATGGTATTGGGTACATAGGGTCGAGGTATAGGTTTTACAATTGAGGGTAAAAGGTATAGGATCGAGGGTACATGGTTTATGGTGGAGGGTATAAGGTTGAGGTTGTAGGGTTGAGGTTATAAGTATAGGTTTTAGGGTTGAGGGTATAGGGTATAGGGTTTAGGGTAGAGAGTTTATGGTTAAGGGTATTGGGTATAGGGTTGAGGGTATATAGTTTAGGGTTGAGGGTATAAGGCATAGGGTTGAGGGTATGGAGTTTAGGGTTAAGGGTTTAGTGTATAGGCTTTAGGGCCTAGGGTTGAGGGGATAGTGTTTAAGGTTGAGGATATAGGGTTGAGTGTATAAGGTTTAGGGTTGAGGATATTTGGTATAGGGTCGGGTTTATGGTGGGTATAAGGTATAGGGTTTAGGGTTGAGGGTATAGGTTTTAGGGTTTAGGCTTGAGGATAAAGGGTCTAGGATTTAGGGTTGAGGGTAGTGGATATAAAATATAGGGTATAGGTTTTAAGGTTGATGGTATAAGATATATGGTTTATGCTTGAGGGTATAGGGTTTAGGGTTTAAAGTAATGGGTATATAGGGTCAAGGGTATAGGATTTACGGTTAAGGGTATGAGGTATAGGGTTGAGGGTATAAGGTTTATGACATAATTTATAAGGTAGAGGGTCAAGGGTTCAGGTTTAAGGGTATTGGGTATAGGGTATAAGGTCGAGGGTATAGGGTACAAGGTTTAGGGTTGAGGGTATGAGGTATAGGATCGAGAGTATAGGGTTTAGTTTTGAGAGTATGGAGTTTATGGTTGAGGGTTTATTGTCTAGGCTTTAGGGCCTAAAGCTGAGGGATAGTGTTCAAGGTTGAGGGTATAGGTATAGGGTTTAGGGTTGAGGATATTGGGTATACGGTCAAGGGTATTGGGTTTATGGTTGGGGGTATAAGGTATAGGGTTTAGGTTATAGGGTACAAGGTATGGAATTTAGGGTGTAGGGTTGAGGGCAAAGGGTTTAGGCTTTAGGGTTGAGGGTAGTTGATATAAGGTATAGTGTATAGGGTTTAAGGTTGAGGGTATAAGGTATGACATTTAGGGTTAATGGTATAGGGTATAGGGTAAAGGGTATAGGGTTGAGGGTATTGGGTACATAGGGTTGAGGGTATATGGTTTATAGTTGAGTGTATAAGGTATAGTGTTTACAGTTGAGGGTATAAAGTTGAGGGTGTAGGGTTGAGGGTATAATTTATGCATATAGGGTTTAGGGTATAGGGTTCAAGGTTAAGGGTATTGGGTATAGGGTTGAGGGTATAAGGTTTATGGTTGAGGGTATAAGGTATAAGGTTAAGGGTATATGGTTTAGGCTTGAGGTATGGAGTTTAGGGTTGAGGGTTTAGCCTATACGATTTAGGGCCTACGGTTGAGGGTATATGGTTGAGTGTATAGTGTATAGGTTTTAGGGTTGATGGTAATTGGGTATAGGATTTATGATTGAGGGTATAAGGTATAGGGTTTACAATTGAGGGTATAAGGTATAGGGTTGAGGGTATAGGGTTTAGGGTATATGGTATCGGGTATGGAGTTTAAGGTTGAGTTTATGGAGTTTAGGGTTGATGGTATAGGGTATAGGGTTGTGGGTATTAGTTTTAGGGTTGTATGTGTAAGGAAACTTGCAGCCATTCTATGAAAATTTCCACATAACCCAAAAGAGATATTTGTGCAAATAAGTACTCATAATCCACATTCAAGAGAATAGACAACATACCCATCAAAGATGATACAAGATATACCTTGGGAAAACCCTCAAGAGGGAAAAACCCAGCCTCCAAAAGCATCCATACTCCATCATATTAATCATCCATGAAGCAAATACAAGAGTTACAATGAACACTTCTGAAGTATCAAGCCCTCCAATGCATTCCCACGTGTTTGGAAGCATCCCATGCCATGCTTCATAAATTCACTCCTCAAGAAGACTCAATAATGATAGCCAAACCACTCATCCCAACCTAAACCACTACATATGTGTTTGCTTTTATAGACACAAGCTCACACAAAATACAACTAGTGGTAAGGTGAAACCATGTACCACAAAACCATGTGAATAAAAACCACTAACCATTTATTTAATATTGGGTACTAAGACATCACATTATTTAATATTTCCCCAATATTAAATTATTATCACATGTCTCCCACACAATAAATAATAATACAATGTTACAATACAACATAAGTGGGTCCCCAAATAATTACCTAATGTGATTAACAACACCACCAAGGTGTATCACAACTAAATAATTATTTAATTACAACATTATAATAAATCAATTTTTGCAATGGTGAATAACACCATATCTCAACATTCTCCCACTTGTTGTATACATTACATAAGGGATCAATACATGAAATACATCATCATAGCCATACATGAAACCACATGAATCTTCAACATGCTCTCGTGCTCCATCAAGATACCTGCAATAAGAACAAAGTGACCACCATATCAAGCAAGAACTACCCTCATCCTCCAACATGCCACCTATGGAAGAAAAGGAACATGCCAAGGTGAAGATGCACAAATCCATGAGCACAAACATCAAATCCAAGTGATAACAAAGGCTCCAAACAAGTTGTTGTCAATTGAAAACCCACATGATTAGAAATAGCATCCACAACCCATGCTAATACATCCAACCATCCATACCTCCAAGGTATCAATACATCGGTAAACTCATGCCAAGAACATATGCAACTTGTAAACTACAACCAAGCTCCCTATATCAAATCTATCAATGAAGAACTTACATATCCAGGAACTCCCACTGCATAGGTAATGTCAAAGCATATCAAGTCTACCAATCAACACTATACAGCAAGGTGTGATAAGTAAATCAAAGTATGATGTAACAAGAAAAATAACAATGATCCACACATACAACACAAAGAGCTGCATAATCTCTCATAACATGTTGCCACCATCCTCCCAAAAGCATAAGAACATGAACATCCAAGAGAAACCATGAAGAGAAAATCCTGTAAACCATAATGTCCTTCTACCAACACCTCAAAAGTGTTATTTTGTGTCAAGTATGATCTCCTAACAACCCCAAATGAAAAGCCTCAACAACATCCATAACACCCAATCTCATAGATCAAGTACAATATATGAATCAATGTAATAATGCCAACATGGATGCAAGCCTCTCTAATCAAGAAGATAAAACTCAAAGTAACCATCCCCAATACTGGAAATCAGCCCATAAACCATCTCCTAACAATCCTCATCAAAGAATGATATCATAAACTCAAATGCACAAGGAGATAACCATGCCATAACATCCCTCAAAATGAATCCTCCATAACTAACTATCCATATCTCAAGTTAAATATCTATGAAAGATAAAGCATATAAAATCATGCTCACCAATCCTCAAATGAGTATCCATAATCAATCACCATGAATCAACTCAATCCCATGAGAATCAAAACACAAAACATAACACATCTGAAAGATATAATGGGAAAATACCTCTCAAATACCAAGCTGCCGAGTAGACCAAGAGTGGGGAATGAGAATGCTCCTCCAGGACAACCAAGTCATCATGACTCACTCCAAGAACAATCTCCTCTATCAGTCCATAATGAACTCATGTCCATAACTAGGTGAAATCTCCCTGGTCTTCCTATTGAAACCTCCAAAGAGTAACTATCTCAAGCAAATGTATCTAATCACAAGAGAAATGCAACCATCACCTACATCTCTAATTATCCACGAGAACCTATAACCAATCAATCCATGCAAAAATCCAAATGCAATATAGCACTATCATGAAGTAATCAAGCAAATGATCAATATACCCAATACAAAGAGAACCACAAACAAATGTCAAAGATTCAATCATGAATCAGGAACATAAACATGACAACATGATCTAACCATCTCTTCCTAGGAGATTGCATGCACCATAACATACATGTATACATCTTGGTCTCAAGAGAACAAGTACCATGCCAAAATCTAAGTGCACATCAAGAGTATACCATGACATAATAGCAAAACACTCTAAACTAAGAAAAAATATCTCCAATCACATGAAGATAACCATACCAAATGATGTATCCACGTCACTGCCAACAACTCCCATTGAACCGTGATACAAGCTACACATGGCATCATGAAAACCATCCTCTCCATGAAGATCATCAAGGTTTTCACACACTCAAATACAATATCAGTAACATACAAGTGAAACCAAGATCTCCAAGCCAAGAAGATACCTACAATCGCCAATAAACCATTATAAACATATCCATCACTGCCAAACCATCACCGTCAAAAGCTCCCACTGAAATTGTATATCCAATGAATGTAACAAGCTATCATGACATCATGATAACAATCTCCTAATGAAGATCAACTAAAGAGTGCCCTCACACAATCAAAGAACTCAAATGCAACATGAGCTCCTCAATAAGAAAGCAAAGTAAACCATGATCCTCATACCAAGAAGATACACTGCCACAACCTAAATCAGGATCCAATCCAACACCACCAACAATGCACCTGCATAAACCATCATGAAATAACAAAGTCTCTAAAGCACAAGAAACATCCATGACACCATGATCACCACCAAATGTACCAACTCAACTCAACCGTGTCCCACATATCTGTATATCATAGTCAACAACACAGGTCTCATACCATGATTGTACCTGGTAATACCATCTCACCTCCTCAACATGACATCAAAACTAGTAAACCAGGTGAATAAATCAAGCCACCCAAACTGAAAAATGCATCAACACTAAAATATCTATGGGCATAGACAACCAATGTCCAAGTCATAGGTGCAACAAGTAAGTATAGACCGCCTACAATGCTACACAACTTGTAGATACAAAAATGAAGCATTCAAATCCAACCAAATACTAATAACCATTTAAAATGAGAATAATTTGAGATGTACAACTAATCATATAATTAATCCAACATCAAATCTCGTAGATCCGATAATCCATAAGCTCATAGTATCACCATAGTCAAAGAAACCCATAAACAACTCAGGATAGAATATCAGAAAATAAATCATGTCAAAAAAACTCCAAACCTGATCGACTGTGTAGTGCTCTGAACAAGCTTTTCATTGACTATTCAAAGTCCAAAATCCGACTCCGTATGCACCCGATATGACCTCTCGAAGCTCAAAAAAACACCTAACTTCCAATTAGAAAAACACTTTCAAAACTACAAAATATCCAAAAATCTCTGGAACCACAGTGTAGAAAACTAAGTTAGATTTCCAATGAGTCTAAGAAGAGCAAAAACAAACAATCTGGGTGAAAGTTATGCCCCTCAGAAGAAAAAGTATAGTTTGCACCTAAAGCAAAAAAAAATTAGCCACCTTGGTGGCTAGGCAGTGGCCCTACTCGAGTGGTGCCACTCCCCTAGTGGTGGAGTGGTGGCAGACCCAAAATTATTATAAAAAATATTTTAATTTCAAATATTCAATTCTTTTGGGTCGGTATTTATATATTCATGGCGGATACTTATATTTAATAGTGGATATATAAAAAGGTTTATATATTAAAAAAAAAGTTTTAAAACCCCAAAAGGGGTGTGGCGGGGCCCACTGGCAAGCCTGACGACAATACCCTGTCAGCTAGCAGGTCGGTCAGGTTGTAGCCCGTACGCCAGCTTGCAGTCAAAAGTGTATTGTTGTAGACTTGCAATGGTACAGCGGGTGGGTGGACCCCCCCACCAATTAATTAATTTATTTTTTTTAATTTGGTTTTCTTTATATGATTTTTTTTTTAACTTTTTGATTTTTATTTATTTACAGGTAAAATAAATTCCAACGGGATTTTTTTTTAATTTTATGAGTACAAATTTGACGTCATACAAACCAACAAAGGGGGATTTTACTAAAAAAAATTGCATTTTTTTCAACTTCTCCAAAATAAGGAAAATTATATATCAAATTCGTCTCGCGACCAACTTGAATCCAACCATGAGGTCCATTTTGTCCTAGGAGGTCATTTACAAAATTTCTCCCGCAAAACCCCCATTTGAAAGCATAACCAAGAAACCCTTTTTAGCCAAAAAATTTCACACCCCAAATCTGCAAACAACCCATCATAATAACAAACCCAAAACCCTTAGATTTGCAATAAATAGCCTGCAAAACCCTCGTATCTTGCCATGTCTTTCATTCTCTCATGCATTGCATAGATTCAAACTTCAAACAATATTTTCTTAACCTAGGGTTATAACAAAAAATCTTCAACCACAAGAGCTCTGATACCACTTGTAAGGAAACTTGCAACTATTCTATGACAAATTCCACATAACCTAAAAGAGATATTCATGCAAATAAGTACTCAAAATCCACATGCAAGAGAATAGACAACACACCCATCAAAGATGACACAAGATATACCCTAGGAA
Organism: Sequoia sempervirens; assembly: GCA_007258455.2. Taxonomy (NCBI): domain Eukaryota; kingdom Viridiplantae; phylum Streptophyta; class Pinopsida; order Cupressales; family Cupressaceae; genus Sequoia; species Sequoia sempervirens. Next base: position 176,063 of record VDFB02380404.1, on the reverse strand, counting down.
AACCCTCAAGAGGGAAAAACCCAGCCTCCAAAAGCATCCATACTCCATATTAATTAGCCATGAAGTAAATACAAGAGTTACAATTAACACTTTTGAAGCATCAGGCCCTCCAATGCATTCTCATGTGTTCAAGCATGAATCCACACATCTCATGCCATGCTTCACAATATGTGTCCATAAAATACATAACATGCTCATGCATTATAAAAGTTAAAAAATGATCATGTTTTATATAGGTTAAAGCTTGCTCATGCATTCTAAAAGTTAAAAAATGATCATGTTTTATATAGGTTAAAGCTTGCTCATGCTTTAACACAAGTGCATTTTATGTAATACTAAAAAAATGGTTAAAATGCATGTGACCCATGATTCAGGGCCACATGCTCTGTTATTACCTACTTTCTACATATTATCTAATAAGAAACACTTTTTTATGATGACAAAAGTACAAGTACATTTTACATATTCTACCACCTTTTTTTTTTGACAACGTAGAAAAAGGAAACACTTGAGTTTTTACATCAAATTTGATTACATGAATTAATATATTCATGTTTCTACTGTTGGAATGCTAATTAATTTTTTTTGTTTTAATTTCATAATATAGATTCATTCTTTTCATAGTTTTTGCTAATTCTATTAGATTTAATATAGAATGTAACATTCAAAAAAAAGGAACTTGGCAAAAAGCTCAATTTTTTGAGGATTTTGAAGGAAAAAAATATGAACTAGACATAATTATGCAATTTGTCAAATTGAATCTCAAGTTTTAAAGTATGTTCTACTTGTCCTTCTACCTTTTTGTGCATCCCACCTTGTCCACTTCCTAGTTCTAAAAAAAAAATATGCAAAGGATTACATATTTGTTGAAATAATATTTTTTGTATATTGAAAAGTATAGTTGGGAAATAAACAAAATTATCTTTCTACCAAGTACCATTCACATAATTATATCAAATTTGTGTTATCCTTATTGGATTCCTCTAAAATAAATAAAACTACAACATTAGTGTTGAATATTTATGCAATTTATTATCATGTATAAGGAATATTCATGCATACACCTCTCTTCTTGGTGTTAGAGTACAAGGATATCACATACATCCCCTAGTACTCCTAGGAATTCACATTAGGAGAATTGGCTCAACCCATCACCTAGGAGCTTAAAACTAGCACATACAATAATAACAAATGATATGAGTACAAGGGGGTTTCTCAAGGAATTCCACTTAATTTTTAAAATAAATAATTCTTGGTTATAATCAAATACATCTTCATAATTGAAAGGAAATTGCATAAATACATAGATAAGTATCACACTAGTGTTAGTGATGCAAGATGAAGATTATTGTTCTATCCACTAGGAGGAAAACATTTCACATCACCATAAAAGCTTTGATAGTCCTTTTTGTCATGTGTAAGATCTTACAATATTACACATGCTATTGTACAATCTTCAACAACTCTTTGCACCCTATGTAAGAACTTACATATTTTCACATGCTATCATGCAAACCTCTATATACCTTTATATTCTTACCCAATGACCTACAATTTTTAACTTGTCATGACTTCACACACTGTGTAATCATTTGAATCCATCAATGACTTCATTCAACTCTTTATCATCAAGAACCCTCATGAATTTATCATCTAGTGAGCTATCATATATGAATTTCGTGTATATATGTTCGTTGAAGGTTATGAGTATGAGTGTTTTATAAATATTTTGAAATAATATTATGTATGTATGTGTGTGTGTGTGTGTGTTTGTTTGTGTGTTTGTGTGTGGAAAGTAACACACACACACACACACACACACACACATATATATATGTCACTATATTACTTTCCATATATATATATATATAATTGCATATATATATGTAATATTATTCTTTATACATTTATATATGTTTGATAATCGATAATCGATAATCAATGTATTTGTTAAACCTTGTGAAATATGTATATATTAATAAATATATGTATATCCCCTTTGATACATATACATATATATATACATGTACATATACATATATATGTATATGTACACATATATATACACATATATATACATGTACATATACATATATATATATATATATATGTATATATATATTTGTATATATATATATATGTATGCATATATATACATATATATACATATATATATATATGTAGATAGGCACACATACATACATACATACATACATACATATATATATGTATATGTATATATATATGTATAGACATATATATATATGTGTGTGTGTGTATGTATATATATATATGTATGTATATATATATGTGTGTGTGTGTGTGTGTGTATCAAAGGGGATATGGCTATATATATATATTATCACATATTTCAAGGTTTAACAAATATATATACACACGACACACACACACACACATATATATGTGAGAGATATATATATATATATGTATATATCTACATATATGTGTGTGGATATATATATTCATGAGAGAGAGATATATATATATATATATATATATATATATATATATATATATATATATATATATATATATATATATAGATATATGTAGATATATACATATATATGTGTGTGTGTGTGTGTACATATACATGTATATATATGTATATTATATTTATAATATATGTTTGAAAACCATTAATGATAATCTCTAAGCGCAATATAGAGCACTATTCTTAAGTGAAGCGCATAATAGAATATGGCACATATGATAATATGGTGCAACCATTAAAACATTATAACCAGTGCATAAAGTAGTTTGAGACCAAGTCAAACAAGTTTAAAGGCACAAATGAGTTTACAACTACTGTGCATATGTTTCAAAGGGAAGTTAATACAGTTTGAAGCATAGAAGAATAAGTCTACCCACGCTATAAAAGAGGGACACCAACTTATGAATGTGGCACCATTTTAGAAGTGTTTGAAGTGCAGAAGAAGTCTGCAAAATGCACATAAGTCTGGAAATAGCCTTGAGACTCAGTCAAGAGTAAACTTGGTAGCATTTTGTGAAGGAATTTGAATTAGGAAACTTGTGTTAAGCTTGCTATCCCTTATAACAAGTCGGCTCGACCATTTAAATGGTGTGCACTATTATGTGTTAAAAACTTGTGAGTTAGCTTGATGAGTCACTACATGAGGATAGAAAGGTGGAATAAATATTAACTTGTTTGTAGCCTTTGGTTGCTCACAATTTAGTATAAATAGAGGTGCTCATTCTACCAATTGCTACACTTATCATTCTGATTTCCTTGTTTTATTCTGCTACAAATTCTGTGCTAAGTGAGTTGAGAGTTTTGAGTTAAAGAGATTTCTTTGTTATTTTACATTGGTTTTATTGAGAGATTTAGAGAGAAGCTAGTAGAGGAATTTGGGTTGTTCATATTGGAAGTTACAAGCATGCTGGAGCCATTAAGCTAGGAGGGAATATTATTCAGTTGGAGCTTTAAATAGGCATGCTGATTTCTACTCCTTTGTTGTTATGTTGGAAAGATTATTTATTATGTTGCCATGTTGGAAAGATTGTCTTTTACGTGTGTTTTGATGTTTGCAAATCTTTGAAAGTTCTTTGATTGTTTCTTGTTTTGGGAAACCTTTCTTTTGGGTTTATAAATATATAGATAATTATACTATCATGGGATTTATATAATTGTATACTATTTATACTATACATAGAATTTTGGTACTTTACATAGTATAACTACACTCTAGGTGCATAGCATAAGATAGAGATGTATTGTGATTCTTATAGCAATGTCATTTAGATATAAGTTAATGAGAAGGTTATCTTGGGGTAAGTATAATCCACGAGAAAGGGGATAACCCTATAATAGAATAATAATGGTCAATACAAATTGAGCAATTAAATGTGGTGAATAGATGACCTCACTCAAAGTTATTGGGTGATGAATCTTTGGCCAAAGTAGTGTAGGTAGCCACTATCTACACTTCCAGTTCATTGTGTGATCCAATTTACATTATGGGCTGAGGTAATCATATATGAGGTAGTAGACATTATGGTAGCTCTAGATATGTAGGACACATCACTATTCTCAAAAAAAGGCTATTTGAAGGATGAGGTTACCAAACCAATCTCTTCGCCGAAGGGTGGACCATCTTACCAAGTTTGATAGATGCGCGAGGAACCGTAGTAAGTCCATGGTTGGCGAAAAAGCACTTGAGTGATACTTCTCCTCATGTAGTTGGCAACCAAGATTTGGGAGGACATTCTGGACCATTTATATTTCTAGTTCTTGTAAGCTTGTTGAAGCAATGTATGTATTCATTTGTCGATCTATATGAAAATTGTAATGTGAAACATTATATTAATATATTTATGTAAAGTTAAATCATACTTATATTATTGGAATGATTCTTTGATTATGCAATGGAAAAGTTTGGATAAAGTTATATTTCAAATTATGTATTTATTATTGAATAGAAAAGAAAAATTTCATTGCTTGGGACTTTAGATGCATAGGAAATTTACATGTGGGTAATACTTAGTAGATTTACCAGGTAGAACAATGGGCATGCTACACGTGGTATTAGAGCTACCAGGTTCAACTCTAGAATCTATGTGCTTGCCAGGATGGTGCATCTCAAGATGAATGCGAAAAATTCAATGATTGGAAATGAGCGCTACCTACAGGCCAAGAAGGAAAGAGAAGCCCTTGTTTGAACAATTGATGGAACTAATTATGACAATGCCAATTGGTTGAGTGATACCGAGACTTTTAGTCATGCCCTTTCATGAGTCAGTCAAGAGAATAGAAGGATGAAAGAGGTTGCCAACTTCAACTTCTTACCTTTTGTCTCTTCAACTAAGTATTGGGAGAAGTTCACTCAACTTCTATAGTACGTACCTATGTACTAGAAGGATGAGTAATTTTGTATAAGGAAGTTTATCATGGGTCTAAATGTGCAAATAGGTGCTGAGGTAGATGTGCATGGTCCAAATACTATGGATTTGGTGTACATGAAGGTAATTAAGTAGGAACAAAGGCTTAAGTCTATCTCAAATTACCGGGAGAGAAAGAGAAAAAGATCGTTTGGACACAAAACAATCAAGCTCCAAGGAAGCCCAATGAAGGGAAAATTTTTAAAAAGAAAGGGGATAAGGTACCCCAAAATAATTGGAGTGAACCAAGGAGAGATAGAAGAGGAAATAATGATAATTTCAACAACTACAAAAGCAATGTTGGTGAAAATGAGAGTAATTATGGAAGACCTACAAAAAGGAAGGGACCAGTTAAGGGATGTTTTACATGTGGTGGGGATCACTATGTGAGTAATTGTCCAAGAAAACCATTTGGGGCACAACTACATGGAAAATCTCTTCCACCTCAAAGAGTTGTGTTCCAGTAAAGGATTCATGTTGATGTGGATAATCACCAAGTGGAGTACCAAATTACTCTAGTAGAAGTTCCAAGTACTTTGTCTAGAATTCCCATTTCATTTTTAATAGATATTGATGCAACAAAAACTTTCATTTCTCCTAAAGTAGCAAGTCAAATGTCTAGAAAATTTGGCTACATAAAAATTCTTGGGTTGTAGAATATTCAAACCAGACAAAAGTTGAAGTAAGTCAATGTCTATTTGAAGCAAGAGTTGAACTTCCAAGTTTCTCAATAGAAATAAATCTGTAAGTAGCTCCCTTAAGTTCTTATGATGTCTTAGGGATGAATTGGTTATGGAAACATAGGACCAAGGTAGATTGTCATGCTAAAATAGTTGAATGCTTAGACAATCTAGGTAACTGGGTGTCATTACAAGGAACGCCTAGAGAGGTTAAGTTACGACAAATATTTGTTGTACACATGCATAGGGAAAAGAAGAAAGGTTGTCAACTCTTTGCAGTAAAAATGTATAAACTTGAGGAATGCAAGGAATTCATTTCTCAAGATGATATAGTATATTATGGACCTCGAGACTCCCAAGATTTCGAAGAAGGTGAAGTATTGGAATTTGGAAAAATGGATATAGATAAATATCCTATTTTATGAAAATTTATGGATGTATTTCTAGAAGAATTACCTGGATTACCACCTAAGAGGATATTTGATTTCTCTATTGATATAGTACCAAGGTTGGAACCTATATCGAAAGTACCTTATAGGATGACCACAATTGAATTAATGGAGTTAAAGGAAAAACTAGAAGAGTTGTTGTCTAAAGGATTGATAAGACCCAGTGTTTCACCTCAGGGAGCACTAGTGATCTTTGTAAAGAAGAAGGATGGTACACTGCGCTTATGTATTGATTATCAATTGTTTAATAAAGCAATGATAAATAAAAAGTATCCATTTCCACGTATTGATGATCTCTTTAATCATATGTGAGGAGCAGTAATATTTTCAAAGATTGATCTATATTTTGGATATCACTAGTTAAGAATCAAAGATGAAGATATTTTTAAAACTACTTTTAGGACTAGATACACACATTACGAGTTCACAGTCCTACCATTTGGGCTGATGAATGAACCAACAACATTCAACATTCATGAACCTAATGAACAATGTGTTTAGAGAATTTTTGGATAAGTTTGTGTTGGTCTTCTTGGATGACATATTAATTTACTCCAAGAATGAAGAAGAAAATCTCAAGCATCTAGAGATTGTTCTCCAATGATTGAGAGAGCATAAGTTATACAAAAAACTCTCGAAGTGTACCTTCTTCCAGAATAAAGTATAGTATTTGGGACACATAATTTCAGTTGATGGTATTGCGGTAGATCCAACGAAGATAAAAGTAGTGTTAGAGTGTCTAGTGCCCAAGAATGTACTTGAAGTTAGAAGTTTTATGGGTTTGGATGGGTGTTACCGTAAGTTTGTCACAAAATTTTTGAGAATAGATTTTCTCATCACATCATTGAAAAGGAAGGGGAATAAGTTTCAATGGTATAAGAAGTTTCAAACAATATTTGACCAACTTAAGGAAAGGTTGACCACAACACCAATACTAAAAGTACCAGATCTATATGGTAACTTTGTAGTTATTACAGATGCATCTATAGAAGGATTGGGTGGAGTATTAATGCAAGAGGGGAAATCCATAGCTTATGAATCAAGGAATTTGAAGCCCTATGAAAAAAATTATGCTTCAGATGATTTAAAGTTAGCAATAGTTGTCCTTGTGTTACAAATGTGGAGATATTATTTGTTGGGAAAACCATTTGAATTGAAGATTGATCATCATAGTCTAAAGTATTTGTTTACCCAACCTAATTTGAATGTATGAAAAAGGAGATGGTTGGAGTTGATATCTGACTATGATTTCAATATTAGTTATATCAAGGGAAAAGAGAATCAGGTTGTTGATGCCTTAAGTCGTAGGCTGCATATCTCCTTTATGATATCAATCCAAATTAACTTCAAGGATCAAGTGTTGCAAAAATATAAAGGTGACGAGTTCTATGAGCAAGTTAAGTAAGAATTCATGAATAATCCACAATATTGAAGGTACGAGTGATACCACTTTGAACCTAATGGTTTATTGAGATTTAAGGGAAGAATTTATGTACCTAAAAATGAGGAATTAAGGAGAATGGTGTGAAAAGAAGTTCACATTGCACCATATTCAGGACATCCAGGTCTAACTAAAATGTTAGCTGATGTAAAGCCATTATATTTTTGGAAGGATATGAAATGGGATGCAATGAGATTTATAGCAAGTTGTTTAGAGTGCCAAAGAGTGAAGGCAAATCATCATCCTCCTGTAGGTCTATTGTATCCACGTGAAGTTCCAGAAAGTAAGTGGCAAGTTATTAGCATGGATTTTTTGCAAGGTCTCCCTATGTCAAGAAACAAGCACAATGCCATTTTGGTAGTGCTTGACAAGCTTACAAAGGTATCCCACTTCATACCATGGAATCTAATTGATGGATCTCCTATAATAGCACCAAATTTTATTCAAGAGATATTTAGATTGCATGGGATTCCTAAAAAAGATCATTTTTCATAGGGATGCTAGAGTGACATCTAGGTTTTGGCAAACCTTGTTTACTTTGCTTGTAACACAACTGAACATAAGTTATGCTTATCATCTGAAAACAGATGGGAAAACTGAAAGGGTGAACCAAGTATTAGAAGACCTACTAAGGATGCATTGTATGGATCAACAATACAAGTGGGAGGATTACCTACCTTTGGTAGAGTTTGCATATAATAATTCCTATTATTCTGCAATCAAGATGGCTCTGTTTGAAGCATTATATGGTAGGAAGTGTCAAACTCCTATTAGTTGGGATAAACTAGAAGATAGGATAAGCCTTGGGCTAGAGATGTCAGAAATGGAGGAACAAGTTGGAATTTAGAGGTTAGAAAATGCTAACGATAGGCAAAAAAATTACGTTGATTCTAAACGAGTACCTAGGAATTTCATAGTAGGGGATAGGGTATTGTTAAGAGTTAAACCTCACAAGAGTTCTATCAAGTTTGGAAATTCATCCAAACTAGCTCTGCACTATGTTGGACCTTTTGAAGTTCTTGAGGAAATCAACCCTGTCGCATATAGAATTTCCTTGCCACTAGCTCTTGCTT